>NW_020717533.1:42326-55419 GCF_900518725.1 Notechis scutatus | reverse complement strand
CCCCCCCAAAATAAGCCCTAATTAAGATCCCACCCACTCCAGGTACACAGGTAAAAATAAAGGTAAGATGGGGAGGTGGACTTCCAGGGAACAGATGGCCACCTTTCCTAACCCGGAGACTTCCCAGTGAGGATCAGGTGGCTGTACTATCCATCATGCCACTAGTGAGGCGACTAGGGATGATGGGAGTGGTAGTATCTTGCCTCAGTAGGCTTCCTGGCTGGGGAACATGGGTGTCCGAGACTGATCTGACCACCTAAGAAGACTGTAGAAATAATAGGTTTCCTGCGTTGCCTTTTTTTTTAATTTGATTGGTTTCTACAGAAATTTTGATCCAGAATTTTGGATTATTGTTATCGGTCCAGTGCTTAAGGAGCCAGGCTAGAAGCCAGGAGACTGGGAGTTCTAGTTCTGCCTTAAACATGAAAGCAGGCTGGGTGACTTTGGACCAATCACCATAGTTGTAATCCGCCTTAGGCACGAAAGCTGGCAGGGTAATTTTGGGCCAATCGCCAGGAAACTGGGAGTTCTAGTCCTCCCTTAGGTTCGATAGCCAGATGGGTGATTTTGGGCCAGTCACTAGGAGATGGGGAGTTCTAGTCCATGTTACGCACAAAAGCTGGCAGGGTAATTTTGGGCCAATTGCTAAGAGACTGGGAGTTCTAGTTCTGCCTTAAGTACAATGGCCAGATGGGTGACTTTGGGCCAGTCACTAGGAGATGGGGAGTTCTAGTCCATGTTACGCACAAAAGCCGGCTGGCTAACTTTGGGACAATCGCCAGGAGACTGGGAACTCTAGTCCTGCCTTAGGCACGATACGAGATGGGTGACTTTGGGCCAGTCCCTCCTCCACAGCCCAGACCACCTTGCAGGGTCGTTGTTGCAGGGAAAATAGAACAGTTGAGTATTAGATAGGTTCAACAGCTACTTATAAAATAATCAAGACGGGATAGAAATCAATAAACAATGAACATCCATTCATCTCCAAGTGGACTAGGAGCTGGTTGCTTTAAAGACAAGTCAAAATGTCCAGGTCATCATCGAAATAAGATGTAAGGACTCCATCGGATTTAGTTTCTTTTTTATTTAAGGACAGTCTCTGCACCCACTTCCCGGAGTCAAGGAAGATCTGATCCCAGCCCGGGCTAAAAAGGATTTATTTATTTTTCTCCTTGTCCTTAGTGCTCTTTCGGTTTCATTTACGAATCGGAGCAGCTGGAAGCCAAATGCCCGCAATGCCGGAAATGTTTCTGCGTCCAGTGCAAACGCCAGGTTGGTAAGCCTTTGGTGTGGAAATATTTGTCGAAGACAGAACAGCCTGCCTGAGCAGGGGGTTGGACTAGAAGACCTCCAAGGTCCCTTCCAACTCTGTTATTCTTTATTCCTCCTCCGCTCCTCCTCTTCTTCCTGCTCCTTCCACTCCTGCTCCTTCTTTTTAAGAAGTGATAGGGCGACCATTTGTCTGAAAGGGTATAGGGTCTCCTGCTTGAGCAGTGGGTTGGACTAGAAGACCTCCAAGGTCCCTTCCAACTCTGTTATTCTATCCTACATTTAAATTCAGTAGCTGGAACTCTGAAGGGTTGCACCATAAGTCAGTACGCAACAGTTACTGAAATGTATTTGAATTTAGTAAGCTAGTAAGCTAGAAAAAAGTGGAATAGATAGCACCACCACTAGATGGACTTGCAACTGGCTGGCAATCTGTACTCAACGAGTAGTCCTTAATGGGTCTAAGTCTACATGGAGCAATGGGGTGCCACAAGGTTCCGTCTTAGGCCCAGGACTCTTCAATGTCTTCATTAATGACTTAGATGAGGGAATAGCAGGAGAACTTACCAAATCTGCAGACGATACTAAGCTGGCAGGAATAGCCAACACCCAAGAAGACAGGCTCAAGATCCAGATGGACCTTGACAGACGAGAACACTGGGCCGTATCTAACAAAATGAAATTCAAGGTAGAGAAAAGTAAAGTCCTACACTTAGGCATGAAAAACCCAAAGTACACATATAGACTGGGTGAAACCAGGCTCAATAGCAGTAACTGGGAGAGGGATCTTGGAGTCTTAGTGGACAACCAGCTAAATAGGAGCCAGCAGTGTGCAGCGGCAGCCAAAAAAGCCAATGCAATCCTAAATTGTATTAAGAGAGGGATACAGTCAAGATCAAGGGGAGTACTGATACCACTCTATAAAGCCTTAGTAAGGTCACACCTAGAGTACTGCATCCAGTTTTGGTCACCACACTACGAAAAAGATGTTGAGACTTTAGAAAAAGTGCAGAGAAGAGCAACCAGGATGGTTAGGGGACTGGAGGCTAAAACATACAATGAACGGTTGCAGGAACTGGGCCTGGCTAGTCTAGTGAAGAGAAGGACCAGGGGAGACAGGATCTCCCCTATCCAGAGAGGAGGAAGAGGTCAAGCTATTTTCCAAGGCACCTGAAGGCCAGACAAGGAATAATGGATGGAAACTGAACAAGGAAAGATTTAACCTGGAAATAAGGAGAATACTTTCTGACAGTGAGAACAATCAACCAATGGAACAGAAGTTTTCCTCGGAAGTTGTGCCATCACTTGAGACTTTCAAGAAGAGATTGGATTACCATTTGTCAGAAATGGTGTAGGGTCCCTTCCAACTCTGATTATCTGTTATCTGTTATAAGTAGCTCGGATTGGATGTTGGGTTGATGGCCTGAGCTCCGAGCTTGGCGATTTGGGTTGCAAACGTTTCATCACCGTTGGAGGAGACACTGTCCGTTCACTTTGAAGTGGGCCCATCTGTCAGACAAGCCCAATTCGAAGCGCACTGACGATGTCTCCTCAGATGGTGACAAAATGTTTGCAACTGTTCTGTCCTAGGCCTCCCCAAAAAGCACTAAGTCAGTTCTGAGTCCCGGCAAAAACCTCTTTTATTACATTAATGTGAATTTATTTCATTCACACTCAGCCAACAGCTTGGCAAACAGCCTTGCAAAGGTATTCTTATTAGCTCAGACCTTTATCAATCCCGGAAGACTGCTTGGTATAATTCCACACTCAGTGCTGACAGGGAAGGTCTGGGTTATACAGACAAATCTTCACGAGGCTGGAACGAACGAGCAAATTGTTTCCTGCAAAAGCCCCCTCCCCTTTTGCTTCTGTTTTAATCCTGATGGGAGGGGCCATTCATCGTCCAAATACGACCTTACTCCCACATTGACCCTGAGTTCTTAATTGTGCCTTCCTTTTGGCAGCTCTGCGCATGCGCAGGCTGGGAACCGGTTCCAGAAGCTTCCCCGCCTCACTGCTGTCCAAGCCCAAAGGCAGCTGATGACTGCCAGCCTCCCCTGGCCCCCTCTCTGCCTCTGACGCAGAGCTCTCGTCTGAGCCTTCCTCGGCCTCTAGGACCGGCCTGGGTTCCTCCCCAACCTCCTCACTACTGTCCAACTCTGCTGCCAGCTCCGCCAGTTACCAGCAGGCCACAACAGCAACCAAATCGCCAAGCTCGGAGCTCAGGCCAACAGCCCGCAGAACGGTTATAGCGGATTGGTTGGAAAGAGCTAGCGCATGTCCGAAGCAAGCTAAGCTTCTATTTGTTTGAGGTTGCTTGGCCTCTTCTCCTGTTGGGGAACAGGAGGATGGAAGGCTAAATGCTGAGTTTGGGGTGTCTCTTTTTTTTTTCTTTCTTCCGCGGCGACAGTGGGAGCCCCAGCATCAGGGTCTGACCTGCGAAGCGTTCCTGGAGTGGAAGCGAACCAACGACCCTGAATACCAGGCGCAAGGCTTGGCAATGTATCTCCAAGAGAACGGTATCGGTAAGGATTTTGCCCCCAGTTTCGTTTTGGGACACGCCGAGAAACTTGAGGTAGCTTTGAGCCAACTTGAGTTTCCTACACTAAGCCTAGAGCTGGATTCTAATGCTCCCACTTCCTATCCCCAATGCTTGGGAGTCTCTCCTTAACTTGCTGCTTTGGCCTGGGGTTGGACTAGAGGACCTCCAAGGTCCCTTCCAGCCCTATGATTCTGTGATAGAAACAGTGTTGTCTAGTAGTTAAGGCAGCAGGCTAGAAAGCAGGAGCCCGTGACCTTAGCCGTGAAAGTCGGCTGGGTGACTTTGGGCCAATCACCACGAGGCAGAGAGTTCTAGTCCTCCCTTAGGTACAGTAGCCAGATGGGCGACTTTGGGCCAGTCACTAGGAGATGGGGAGTTCTAGTCCATGTTAGGCACAAACATTGGCTAGCTAACTTTGGGCCAATTGCCAGAAGATTGGGAATTCTAGCCCCACCTTAGGCAAATAGCATGATATGTGACTTTGGGCCAATTATTAGGAGTGGGAGTTCTAGTCCATGTTAGGCACGAAAGCTGGCTGGATGACTTTGGGCCAATCACCTGGAGACAGGGAGTTCTAGTTCAGCCTCAGCCATGAAAGCCAGATGGTTGACTTCAGGCCAGTCCCTCTCTCTCTCAGCTGAACCCACCTCACAGGGTGGTTGTTGTGGGGAAAATAGGAGGAGGAAAGTTTATCGGATATGTTTTTCACCTTGAGTTACCGTATTTATCGGCGTATAACACGCACAGGCGTATAACACGCATCTTCATTTTAAGGGGGAAATTTCAGGAAAAAAAATGTAAAAAAATTCTGCCTGCCTGCCTTAGTTTCTGGTTGTTTGGGAGCAGCTTCGGCTGAGAATAATAACTATTCGCCTCTTTTACTCAGCCGAAGCTGTTCCGATTCAACCATTAACGAAGGCAGGCAGGCAGGCAGAACGGAGCACGGCGGGCAGGCGGGCGGGCGGACGGGGTGGGGGAGAAAGGCGACAGGAAAAGCCCCCCCCCCGCTTCTTTGAAGCAGTTTCTTCCTGTGCTGGTGGAGGAGCGAGAGAGCGACTGAGAGAGCTGACCCAGAGAGCAGGACAGGCTTCGGTTGCTTCCTCCCTCCCCTTCTTTCATTTGTGTCCTTGATCCCCGATCCCAGCAGCATTCACCGAAGGCTTCTTAACATTATATCGGCGTATAACACGCATACATCATTTGCCCCCTATTTTCAGGGGGAAAAAAGTGCGTGTTATACGCCGATAAATACGGTATGTGTGAAAATAATAACAGGCGGGAAACAAGCCAAGGAGTAAAAATCTCTTTTTTCCCCCTCTTCTTCCAGCTTGTCCCAAATGCAAGTTCTCGTACGCCTTGGCTCGAGGGGGTTGCATGCACTTCCAGTGTTCCCAGTGCAGGCACCATTTCTGCAGTGGATGTTACGGGACGTTTTATGCCTCCAACGTAAGGATGCTCGGGGATTGTGTGTTTGTGGGGCAACTCTGGAACTCGGTACCCTGTTGCTATTTATTCTCCCCCTGTGGGCCTTGTAGAGGTGAATTTGGGGAACGGAGGCAGAGATGGTTAACAAAACCACAGGAAAAATAAAGATACAGGTAGTCCTCAAACATACGACCACAATGGAACCCAAACTTTCCGTCGCTAATAAGCAAAACTGAGTTTCGTCCCATTTTACAACCTTTTGCCACTGTTGCTAAGGGAATCCTTGCCGATGTTAAGTGAGCAATGAGCCCCAGGCAAATGGTTGTTCAGTGAATCTGGCTTCTTCGTTCAAATTACTTGTCGCAAAAGGTGATCACGTGACCCCCAGGGACACTATGACCGTCATAAATATGAGTCAGTTGCCAAGCATCCAGATTTTGATCCGGTGGCCAGTGGGGATCCTGCAACGGTCGTAAGCAGGAAAAATGGTCATAAGACCCCTTTTTTTCCAATGCTGTGGTGACTTGAATGTTCAAGGGCTATCTACCGTGTGAGAAAGCAACTTCAAAATGCTGGAATTCTGCGATATTGATAACAGGTGTTGTCACAAGATCAGGAAAATATGTTTCTTTCTCATTTTTTAATCAATTTTATTAATTTTCTATTAATTACATTACTTAGGGCTTAATACTAATTGTGTTGTCTGGGTATTTGATTTGCTTAACAATGCAAATACTATTCTTCCTCTCCATCCCTTTTTCCCAACCACTAGTAAAATAAATTCCAAGTTTGATAATATTCTGTGTCTTCTTTTCTGTTTGATTTTCAATGTAGGTCTGTCCATTTCTGCACAGTCTAATATCTTCTTAATTATCTCTTCATCTGGAGGTGTTTCTTCATCTTTCCAATATTTTTCTGTTTGTCTTCTCTTGCATCCAGAATTGTCATGGCAGATTTGAAATTGCAGGACTTTTTTCCCCCCTCATTATCTTGTCTTCCTGGCCCAAATTCATGTTTTTGTTAACTTTTCCATAATTTGTTCAAGGCCCTCCTCTCTACTGTTCTTTCTCTCCGGATACTGTGTTTCCCCGAAAATAAGACCCTGTCTTATATATTTTTTTCCACCAAAAGAGGCACCAGGTCTTATTTTCGGGGGATGTCATCCACTGACTAACCTCACTTGCACGTGTCGCCCCCGGCCTCCTTTTTGCTGTCAGAGGCCTTCAGGAAGTTCTTCTCCAGCCGGCAAGGCTTTCCTGAAGGCCTCGACATCCGATAACAAGAGCTCTGGATCGATCCTGAGCTTTGCTCTCAGCTCCAGAGGCCTTCAGGAAAGCCTTGCTGGCTGCAGAAGAAACGGGACGGCAAGGCAGGTGTCAGGGTGTGCGAGGCCTGGCTACAACTGTCCAAAGGCTCCACCACCACCCCATCCTCACCCTAGGTTAATTTTTACCCGTCTACTCTGGAGTGGGTGGAGTCTTAATTAGGTCTTATTTTGGGGGTAGGGCTTATATTGGGCGCATGTGTAAAAATCAAGCTAGTACTTACTTTCGGGATAGGTCGTATTTTCAGGAAAACGTTATTATTTGACAATGTTCCCTTGTAATTCTTCCAAATGGTAGTTACTTTTCATATTTAATGGGGGGTTACAACTTAGTTCCAGTTTTTCAGAGGAGGTGAGCTGGGTTGGAAAAATATATATATAAATTGGTATTTATCACACATCTGTTAGAAAGAGAGGCTAACATTCCCTATAGAATGGAGTAATAACTCCTCGAATTACATTATTTTACTTGTTGGTTATTTGAAGCACTGGAAAAAGTGACTTACGATCAATTATCACACTACGACGGTTGCGGCATCCCCCGTGTGACTTGTTTTTATGACGGTCACAGTGTCCCCCTGGGGGTCACGCGGTCCCCATTTTGCGACCTCCTGACAAAAAAAAAGCCCATGGAGATCCGCTTAACAACCGCGTGACTAAGTTAACCGCTTCGCTTAACGACCATGGCAAGAAAGGCCGTCAAAAGGGACCAAAGCTCCCTTGACAAAACGTCTCCCTTGGACATGCGTGACAGAAATTTTGCCCAAGCTGAAATATTGGGCTCGGTTGTGGTCGTAAATCGAGGACTGCGTGTAATTTTCATGTAGGGGAATTGGTGGGCAGTTCAACCATTTTCCTACCCTGGTTTTTTATTATTGTTTTTTCCCTTCATCTCTGCCAGAAATGCCCGATACCGCACTGCCCAATCCGGCGGTCCCTCCACGGACACCACCCACGCGACTGCCTCTTCTACCTGCGGGACTGGGGCGTGCCACGTCTGCAGAAGCTCCTCCAGGTGGGTCGGGCATGGTGTGGGGGTGGGGGGGCATCAGGAACGGGGGAGGGGGGGGGGTGGAAGCCAAGGGGGCTTATAGGGGGGACAGGCCTCTTGGGGGACTAACTGGGGTTCTCTTTCCTTCTCTCCACTCCAGGATAACGACGTTGCCTTCAACACAGACCCCCCAGCGGGGACCCGGGCCACTCCCGGAGGTGCGTGTGACCAAGTTGCTGGGAAGCTCACCTGTCCTGTCCTGGCTTCGTTTTAAGTCCTGAATGAAAGCTTTCACCTTCAAATATTTCACTTTACGTCACTGCTCTCTACTCTACCCCACTCCACTTTATTTTACTTCACTTTATTTTACTTCACTTTATTTTATTTTACTTCACTTTATTTTACTTTATTTTACTTCACTTTATTTTATTTTACTTCATTTCATTTTACTTTATTTTACTTCACTTTATTTTATTTTAGTTTATTTTACTTCACTTCATTTTACTTTATTTTACTTTCCTTCACTTCATTTTTCTTTACTTAACTTGACTTTATTTTATTTTACTCCACTTCATTTTACTTTATTTTACTTCACTGCGCTTTATTTTACTTTATTTTATTTTACTTCACTTTATTTTACTTTCCTTCACTTCATTTTTCTTTACTTAACTTGACTTTATTTTATTTTACTCCACTTCATTCTACTTTATTTCCCTTCCCTTTTACCTTTACAGAGAGTCCTTGTTGTACGACCACCATTTAGCCCAAACTTTTTAAGTAAGACGATGGTTCAGCAAATTTTGCTCTGGTTTTTTTGACCTTTTTTGCTGCAGTTGTGAAGTGAATCATTGCAGTTGTTAAGTTAGTCACACGGCTGTTAAATGAATCCGGCTTTCCCGTTGACTTTTGCTTGAACCACTGTCTCGCTTAGCAACACGAGCGTTGGGCTCCATTGTGATCGTAGGTCGAGGACTTCCTGTCGTCCCGATCCAATGAGGGAACGGGCAGGTTTCAACCGTTGGGGTCCTCCCCTCTGCACGCAGGTGGATGTCGGGTTATGGAGCAGAAAGAAACCCTGGACGGCTTGAAGGATGAACCGTGCAGCAAAGAGACTCCGGCCGGATATGCTGGCCTTTGCGAGTGAGTAAAACCCCTTTGTGGGTTCCTCCTCTTCCTCATCCGCCACTTACAGACCTGGGGGCTGTTGACTGACGGCCGGCCCAGCCTCTCTCCCCTCTCTGGAAGAGCTTCATAGCTCCCGCTGCCTTAAGAAAGTTCAAAACGTTCTCAAAGATCCGTCCCACCCTGGGCACCCCCCCCCCCCCTTTTTTTTTAACTATTACCATCTGGCAGACGGTACAGAATAATAATAAAAACAAGGACAAGTAGGCTGAAAAACAGCTTCTTCCAGGTCAGTAGCTCTTTTGAATTATAGTGTATTTAGTGCAATATGAATGCAATATCAGGGGTTTTCAGTTCAATTGTATAGAATGCGAAGGGTGTGTGTTTGTGTTTTATTTTTATAGTTATAATGTACACTGAAGATGGCATTTAATTTCGTTATATGAGGTGCAGTGACAATAAAGTAAACTAAGCTAAACTCTCCATCTGAGGGCTAGTGGACAGCCCAGGTTTCCCCCCCTCTCTCTCTCCTCCTTCGCCCCCACCCCTGTCTTGGGAGTTGATCTTGATGACCTCTGGGGACTCCCATCTCTTTGATTCCGGAGGGACCAGCAAGGTTTTAACTCCAGGCCGGATGCAGCCTGTGGGGTGCTTAGATCTGGCTCGCAGTGTCTCTGCAAGCAAAAACAAACCAAAAACACAACAGAAGGATAAGCGTTTCCCCTTTTTTACATTTGAGCATCCTAGAAGGGACAGGAAAGGATAAGTGGAAAGAGGAAGGACAAAGAAAAAGAAGGAAAGATGGGGAAAGAGCAAGGAAGGAAAAAAAAGGAAAGAGGGGAAGGAAGGAAGGAAGGAAGGAAGGAAGGAAGGAAGGAAGGAAGGAGGAAGGAGAAGATTATAATGAGAGGGAGGGAAGGTCTGAGGGAAGTCCTGTCTTAGCACTTGGCCACCACAGGTGTCCCCCCCCCCCCCAACCCCGGGTCATGTGAGGGGGCCGCGCCCCCCCCGGCCCCCCAAAGGTCAAACACAACTCTGATGTGGCTCTCAATGAAATCGAGTTCCCTGTTTTAACTAGATCAATAGCCTCCAAACGTGGCAACTTTAAAACTTGTGGACTTCAACTCCCAAAATTCCCTGGCCAGCAATGAGGGATTCTGGGAGTTGAAGTCCACAAGTCTTAAAATTGCCGGTTTTGGAGACCCTGAGCGAGATGGTGGTTCTAACAAGGGGGTCTAGAGACCTGGTGAGCCGTGGCTGGGGAGGTGGGGGGCAGGAGACCTGAGGGTCACACTGATGGATTTCTTGATTTCCTCCCCCCCCCCCCCCCCCCGGGCGCACTACAAGGAATACCTAGTCAGTCTGATCAACAGTCATGCTCTGGATCCCGCCGTCTTCTACACCTTGCAGGAGGTGGAGATCGTATGCCGGAGACACCTCACGGCTGCCCAGCTGCTCCCCAGGGGACCGACGGAGGACGAGGAAGCATATCGCAGGCGCCTGATCCAGGTGAACCTTCTCCTCTTCTGTTGGTCTAGAGGTCTTCTGGCTTGGGTTCCTTCTCTAATCGTTGGGATGCCTTTTGGTCACCCTGTTTGAACAAGGGTGTTTCCCCGAAAATAAGACCCCGTCTTATATATTTTTTGCCGCCCAAAAAAGGCACCAGGTCTTATTTTGGGGAGATGTCATCCACTGACTAACCTCACTTGCCGCTCCTGGCCTCCTTTTCGCTGTCAGAAGCCTTCGGGAGCTTCTTCTTCTGCAGCTGGCAAGGCTTTCCTGAAGGCCTCTGCAGCCGATAACAGCTGATAACTCCGAATCAATCCGGAGCTTTATCATCAGCTCCAGAGGCCATCAGGAAAGCCTTTGCCGGCCTTGCTGGCTGCAGAAGAAACGGGCCGGCAAGGCAGGTGTCGGGGTGTGCGAGGCCTGGCTACAACTGTCCAAAGGTAAGTAGCAGGGCAACTCCACCACCCACCATCCCCACCCTAGCTTAATTTTTACCCGTGCACTCTGGAGTGGGTGGGGTCTTAATTAGGGCTTATTTTGGGGGGGTAGGGCTTATATTGGGCTCGTGTAAAAAATCAAGCTAGGACTTACTTTTGGGGTAGGTCGTGTTTTCAGGGAAATGGTAGAAGACCTCCAAGGTCCCTTCTAACTCTTATTCTTCTGTAGGTTCTAAGGGACGAAGTTCCTCTTAACTTGGAGATCTCACGGAGACGGAAATAAACCGAGAAGGAGAAGCTGTGAGCTTCCAAGCGGATGGAGAACAGAAGAAGACACGCTGTGTTTGGAGAATTTCCGATTGATGGCTCTTGGTGGGGCCTCCTGAGATGCAGTCTTAAAGCCATCCCTACTCTCTAACCACTAGGTTGCATTTAAGGGTTGTGTTGCTCTACACCTTGTTTCTTTCTTCTGTCTTGTGTGATGCACAGCCAGAGGTGTCCTCGTTGTGACCGGTTGGAATAAAGATGTCCAACCATGGCAGTTTTAAGACCTGTGGACTTCAACTCCTAGAATTCCCCAGCCAGTGAATTCTGGGGAACTCTGGGAATTGAAGTCCACAAGTCTTAAAAAAGTTGCCAAGATTCCTGAAAACAAAATTTTTTAGATTTTGTCCTAACATTGTCAGCAAGTTTTTGATTTTAATCTTAACAGATTTGTGGGGGCGGGAAAAATTTACTGGTGAGCCGAATAGATGCTTTACTTCAATTGAAAATTTCTTGTTCCATTTGTTCCTGCAGTTTTAATTCCATTTGTTCTTTCAGCCTGCATGTCTCCTGGGAAATGCATTGGTCTGAATAAAATTTATTTTGTTAAACGAGACTCTCTTTTTTGCTATCATTAATATGGTCCCAGCGTTTAGATTGTGCCACTGACCAAAAACAGTTGTTAAAATACATTTCTGGGTTGTCTCTTTTTCCTCTTCTCCAAATTTGTGGAAAGCTTCTGCTAATTTGGAGTTTGTTGATACGAATTAAATACCAATGAAATCTCAAGAGAAGTTTCTAAATTGCAACATCTTATTTATTTAAATAGTACATTCATGAAATTTGCAGTACCATGCAGTCAACGTGGAATCATTTTCCTACTTTCTCCTAGAGAATTTGGTTCAAACGTTTAGGTATCTAGGGAGTCAATTGTCCAAATAATGGCCATTTCCCACAAGTTTCTTCCTTACAGAGTTATTGAATCAAATCAACCTTTATTGTCAGTACAACATGCGTACAGTGAGATTGGCTGAGCCTCCCTTTGTGCACACACACACACACACCCCCAGCACAACTCACAGTGGACAGAAAGTCAGTGAATCCTACTAACGAACACACAATCTTATTACAGCATGTGAACTTATTGCACAACGCACCGGCCCTGCAAGTCTATCATACTATGTTGACATGAAGTTATTTTCCATTCAGGAGTCTGACAGCCCACAGGTAGAAACTGTTCTTCAGCCTGTTGGTGCGGCTGGCTATGCTTTTCCATCTCTATAAGCCAGACAAGGAACAATGGATGGAAACTGAACAAGGAGAGATTTAACCAGGAAATAAGGAGAAACTTTCTGACAGAACAAAACCAATGGAGCAGCTTGCCCCTCGGAAGATGTGGGAACGCCATCACTTGACACTTTCAAAAAGAGATTGGACTGCCATTTGTCAGAAATGGTGTAGGGTCTCCCACTTGGGCGGGGGGTTGGACTAGATGGCCTACAAGGTCCCTTCCAACTCTGATTATCTGTTATCTGTTAATCTACCCAATGGTAGGAAAGTGAAGAAATGCTGACCAGGGTGTGAGTCAACCCTGAGGATTTTCCTCACTCTTCTAAGGCAGCGAGCCCTAGCGAGGTCATCTAGTGGTATCAGGGAACAGCCCACAATGCTGTGCTCACCACCCTCTGTAATGTCTTTCTATCCATGGCTATCAAGCCAGCATACCACACCTCAATGCAATATGTGAGGACGCTTTCTTTTGTGGATCAGTAAAAGGAGGTCATCAGTCATTGTTCTACTTTATTCTTCTGCAAGACTCTGAGGAAATGGTGTCTCTGTTGGGCCTTTCTGGGTTGTGTTGATTTTCCAGGTGGGATCTTTGCTGATGTGATGGTAGGTATTGTGATTACTCTAGAAATTCTGCTTGCCAAAAATGATCATTCAGGTACTTCCAAGAAGAGAAAACTGAAAAAGGAAAGTGAGATGAGAAAGACATAAAAACCACCTTCAATAATCCTAATTACCTTCTTTCTCTATAATCTATCACATAATAAATATGTGTTAGAAAATAGAGAAAAAGATGAGATATTAGATAGACAGATAGGTAGATATAGGAGAGAGAGAAATTAGAAAGATTATAGATGGGTAGAAGATTAGATAGATTAGATAGATAGATAGATAGATAGATAGATAGATAGATAGATAGATAG
>NW_020717533.1:6540-18898 GCF_900518725.1 Notechis scutatus | reverse complement strand
AGGAGACTGGGAGTTCTAGTCTCGCCTAAGACATGAAAGCGGTCTGGATGACTTTGATCCAATCACCAGGAGACTGGGAGTTCTAGTGCCATCTTAGCCAAATGGGTGACTTTGGGCCAGTCCCTCCCTCTGTCAGCCCAACCACCTCACAGGTTTGTTGTTGTAGGGGAAATAGGATGAGGATTTACTAAATTCACTACCTTGAATTATTTGTGAAAACAACAAAGGCAGGATACAAATCAGTCAATAAACAAAAATGTTGCAGGCAAGAACAAACCAGGTTAAATCCAATAACTTTATTCGGTGACTCTCCAAAAGTTTTAACGAAAATGTTGTTGTTTTTTCCCCCCTTTTTGGAAAAAAAGATGGAACAGACATTTGCTATCCGGATGCGTTCCTCCGGCGGCTTCCCGTAGTAGAGATCTTCATTTTCCTACACCGGTGTGGTTTTCCTGGCCATCTTCTCTACAGAAACTACGTCCTGAGAATGCAAAGCTTTTGATTCCTGAGAAGAAACCAACCATGGGAACGTTGGTTCGGAGGGCCAAATTTGGATGGACGTTGTATCCGTTAACTTCCGTGCGATTCTTCCTTCTCCAACTGGGACGTCCTTCCTACAACAGATTGGGAAGCGCCGCTTGCTGCTGGCGTCCAAAGGAAAACACTAAAATACGCCCCCCTCAAAAAAAAGAAAAAGAAAGCAAATTTTGGGACCGGCTCTTTTTCACATTTTGGAGATGAGGAGAGGAACGTCCTTCCGTAGCCCGATCAATGTCTGCATTTCCTGGCTGGGATATGGAGGGGAGGCGGATGTCTTCTCCGCCATCTTCTGCAAATTATCTGTTGCTTCCTTCCCTTTCGGCATGTCACTTTATACTGTTTGCACTTTACCTGACTCTAAAACATGCATAATCTGGCAGTCTTTTTACTACATACGTAAAATATCTTCGGAATTAATAAAACGTTAGTGAAAGTTGTACGATAATCTTGGTGTCTGATGGATGAATCTTCAAATGGGGGTTATTTTGTGACTGGACTTGCAGGGAGCTTTAGAGATTTACAGATTTAACAGAATCAGAAGGGGCTGTGATATCCTGGGGCGTGGCACAAAGGCAACACAGTCACATAAGTAAGAAACGCCCCTTTAATACCTCCAACTTTGCCCCCAATGTCCAGGTTACCTTCGGTTGGAGAAAAAAAACTCTCAGAAACAGTCTTTAAGTGGAGGAAATTCCGAAAACAAAGTATATACAAACTGTAAATAAAAATCCAGACAAACCACGCTGTAGCAATTAACTTGACAGGACAGGAGAAGGAATTGCAGACTTTAATGGCCAGCAAAACACACATAGTTGGGAAGACGCCAGGAACCCAGATAAGCCTTGACAATACCAGATAATTCACGATTTGCTCTCAACAGTTTGCTGTGCACAATCTCCCTTTTTAAACACTGTGTTCCCAGCAGCAGCTAATGAAGGGAATCAGGGCCCTTTCCTCCCCCATAAGCCATACAACTCACATTGCTCCCTGTTCTGTTCTTCCCTGCATGCCCTAGGATGAAGAGGAGGTGGGCCTAGATCTTCCTCTGAATTTCCTCTGGCTTGCTCTACCTCTCCTCTGCTCTGCCCAGCCGGACTTTGCCCTTCCCCAGTTTCTTCTATAGCCACTGGAGCCACACTCCCACTGTCTGTCAGCTGCTCGGCCTCCCCCTCGGAATCAGATTCCAACAGGGGCATGACAGGGACCTTCTAGGTCATCTAGTCCAACCCCCTGCCCAAGCAAGGCACCCTACACCATTATTTGAAATAATTTTTGTCATTCACGTTTCATATTTGTCTCTCCTTTGGCAATCTTTCTTTAATTATGCTATTCCACCATTTCTTGATGTTCGTGTAACTTGTTGTCCACCAGCGAACTGGCTGCAGCAAGTTAATACAGAATCACAGAGTCGGAAGGGACCTTGTAGGTCATCTAGTCCAACCCCACCCACCCCCAAGCAAGGGACCCTATGCCATTTCTGACAAATCACAGACCAATCTCTTCTTGAAAGCCTCCGGTGATGAAGATCCCACAAGTTGTATTCTTGACTTATGACTATCATTGAGCCCCAAATTTCTATTGTTGAGGGAGATATTTGTTAAGGGAATTTTTGCCTCATTTTATGACCTTTCTCGCCATAGTGAATCACCATAATTGATAAGTAGCACGATTGTTAAGTGAATCTGGCTTCCCCATCAGTTTTGCTTGTCTGAAGGTTGCAAAAGGGGATCACGTCATAAATATGAGGCAGACAGATGCCAAACATCTGAATTGTGATCATACGACCAAGGGGACGCTACAAAAGTTATACAAGTGAAAAACAGCCATAAGTCACTTTTTTCAGTGCCGTTGCAACTTTGAACAGTCACTAACTGAATTGTTGTAAGTCCAGGACTACTTGTATCCAGATGTACGATACCTTCACGAAGGTGGAATGGCCAAATCTGGGAATACTGTGGATTTACACATTTTTACAAAATAAAATCTGTTTTATTTTGATTTTGACAATATAACATCATTGATACATTACACCCCAATGAGCAGTTTGGAAACTCAAGACCCTGATAATAATTCCATTTTCTCTCTCTCTCCAGTTCCTTCCAGTCACTATTGTTGTTTTTAAAATTATTTTACTGTTTCACTGCTCTGCTTTTATTTAAAATGTTCTAGGAACACAACAATTTGTCAGTCTTCCTAACATGCTGCTAATTAGTCATGTTGAAACTCATCAAATAATCTTTTCTCACTTTTTTTTTTTTTGCTGAATATCATTTGTCACAAAAAGAGGAAACCCAAAAAAAGGCTGACTCATTTTAAAACTTGAGATTTTTAAAACTGTTTTCAGGAAGTGGAGTGAACACATCATTTTTCCAATTAAAAACTAAAGTGTGGCAAAAATTTCTTGTTAGTTAATGAACAATGCTGTTTATTTTCAAAATTCTAGTGGCTTGCCCAAATGAGCTGGTAAATTATTCAATTCCTGGGAAGCAATTTTTAAAAATTATAGTTCGTGATTTGGTGGCAGAACTGGGAGTTGTTCTTAGTATTGGAGCAGCAAACAATCAGATCATGGTAGCTTCTTGCATTTTCAGCTGACGATTTGCCAATAATAAGAGTTGGAAGGTGCCCTAGAGGTTCATCTTCCGGTTCAAACAGGAAACCCTATGCTATTTCAGACAAATGGTTGTCCAATCACTTCTTAAAAATGTTCCAGTGTTGGAGCACTCACAACTTCTGAAGGGAAGCCGTTCCACTGATTAATTGTTCTAATTGTTAGGAAATTTCTCAAATATTTCTAAGTCGGATCTCTCCTTGATTGGTTTCCATCCGTTGCTTCTTCTCCTGCCTTCAGCTGCTTTGGAGAATAGTTGGACCCCCTCTTCTTTGGGGCAGCCCCTCAAATACTAGAATACTACTATCATGTCACCCCTGGTCCTTCTTTTCCTTAAACTAGACAAATCCAATTCCTGCAACCGTTCTTCGTGTGTTTTATCATCCAGTCCCTTAATTATCTTTGTTGCTCTTCTCTGCTCTCTTTCAAGAGTCTTAACATCTTTTTTGTATTGTGGTGACCAGAACTGGGTGCAGAATTCAAGTGTGTCCCTACCAAGGCATTATAAAGTGGTATTAACACTTCACATGATCTTGAATCGATCCCTCTGTTTATGCAGTGTAGAACTGCGTTGGCTTTTTTGGCAGCGGCCGCACACTCCTGGCTCATATTTCTGCTAATTGCAGGACCGAGGCATGGCTAGTCTAGTGAAGAGAAGGACCAGGGGAGACAGGATAGCAGCCTTCCAATATGTGAGGAGCTGCCACAGAGAGGAGGAAGGGGTCAAGCTATTCTCCAAAGCACCTGAATGCCAGACAAGGAATAATGGATGGAAACTGAACAAGGAGAGATTCAACCTGGAAATAAGGAGGGATTTTCTGACAGGGAGAACAATCAACCCATGGAAAAGAAGTTGCCTTTGGATGTTGTGGGAGCTTTGTCATTGGAGGCTTTCAAGAAGAGACTGGACTGGCCATCTGTCAGAAATGGTGTAGGGTCTCCTGCTTGGGTGGGGGGTTGGACTAGATGACCTACAAGAGCCCTTCCAACTCTGTTAATCTGTTAAAACAGATCTATTTAAGTGATTGTCCACCAGAATTCCAAGATGATGAATGTGTGGGTGGATATATAAAGATGATAGATAAGAGAGAGACATAGATGTGATGAAGTGACAAATAATGATAGATAAGAGACAATACATAATAGATATATGTACAATAGATAATAGAAGATACAGATGATAGATAATAGACATAAATAGATGATATAGATAGATAGATAGATAGATAGATAGATAGATAGATAGATAGATAGATAGATAGATAGATAGATAGATAGATAGATAGATATAGATAGATACTGTAGAAGATGATAGATAGATAGATAGATAGATAGATAGACAGACAGATAGATAGATAGATAGATAGATAGATACTGTAGAAGATGATAGATAGATAGATAGATAGATAGATAGATAGATAGATAGATAAATAGATACTGTAGAAGATGATAGATAGATAGATAGATAGATAGATAGATAGATAGATAGATAGAGAGAGAGAGAGAGAGAGAGAGAGAGAGAGATAATCTCAGATCTAAGGAATGCTTATAGGGAACAATTTCTTATACCATGCATCTCTTGAGATCAACTGCACTTGCTTACAACCCACAGGTATAAAAATGGTACCCTGTTTCTCCAACAATACAGCCTCCCCCAATAGGAAGTCCCGGCATGTTTTATAGGCATGAAATGAAATTAAGCCCCTCCCCCCCCAAATTAAGGCCTATATTAAAACATGCGAAATGGGGGGGAATGGTGGGGGGAGCTTGCCGTAAGGAAGTACTTTTCTTGCACACCCTGATATGGTGCTGCCTGCGTTGACCCCGATACGAAGTGCCCCCCCCCAACGCCGAGGTCAACATCCAAGCCGTCGCCGCCCGCCTGCCCAAAGATGCAAAGGGGGGGGGAATTAAGTCACCCCCGAAAAGACGGCCTAGCCATTTTTTCGGGGCTCAAAAAAAAATAAGACCCGGCCTTATTATATGAGAAACACGGTAGCAAGTTTTGCTTGCTCTTTGCTATAGGAATAAACCCAACAGACATATTCTGCATAATTAAATTGATTTGATCTCATTCTTGGTGTGTGATTAATTGGCCAGGCAAAGGGCCCTTTGAGATCAAACACTGAAAATAAAATGGCTAAAAACTCCAAAACAAACAAAACATTACTGGAATATTACTGGAACAGGTTAGTGAGATGATATCATCCTGCTATTCATAGTTCAAATATAGTTCAGCAGGTGATGCTATGTGGGATTGTTACGATAAGAGGTCAGATTATACTCCCAGGGTTGCTAGGCAACCTATACTGCCTAATTATATTCCCTTTGATCCCTGCAAATCACCGGAAGATAAAACTTATTTAAAGACGGCCTTGGCCGAAGCTTTTCTGAGGTATTGCTCGGTGCAAGCCCTGGGAAAGAGCCAATGAGGCCGTATCAACCTTCAAAATAAAGCAAATTCATTGTAGGAATAAACTAAAAAACCTGGCCAGAAATAAAAAATTTAGTGATTTCATTGCCGCTATTGATGCTTCCATCTCTGCTAAATTAATGAAATGACATTGCAAAGGGAAACAGAAAGGCTGTTTCTTTCTATTTTCCCAAATCAGGGTCTTTCCAGTTGGTTTGGACTATAACTCCTATCAAGCCCAATATTCCTGATACAGGACAATGGGACATGGAATAGAACCTGTTTAGAAGGGCCGGGAATCTAAATAGCAGAGTTGGGATTTTTTTCTTTAATCTTTGCTCTGACAGGGGCCAAAGTGGGAGGAAATGGGCTTTTAATCCATTCCGTTTTGTTATTTATTTTCTTAATTTATGTATCGAATTTAGGCACTGCCAAGGTCACGTACAGAGCAAGGGTTTTTAACCTCACGACGGCCTTGTAAGGTAGGCTAGGCTGACCAAGAATGACAGTCCTGGGTATCTAGTGCGAATTATTCTATTCTCACAATACTTGTCAGTGTGTAAACAGATGGGAGTATTGTTGTATCTTTATTTTTTATTCATTTTATTGTAATTTTTCTTTGTTGTGAGCTGCCCAGAGTCATTGAGAATTTGATGGCAAGTGTCAACTCATAAAACATTTCTATGCCCATTTTATAATTGCCAACAGAAAGGTGGGGGTGCACAAATTGGAGAACATAATTGATGACTCTTGGCTATGGATGTGTATCTTGGAGAATATGAATTATGATGCACCCAAAGGGGTGGGGGGAAACCAGGGTCAAGGGTGACAGTGAATTACATGTCTCAAAATCTGCTTCAAACAGGTCCTGCCGATGTGTTCACTCCTAATAAATTCTTTGTAGGTTTTGAAGTTTTGCTCGAGGCTCATGATTTAATTAGGGCAACTGCCGGTATCCTGACAGCAATTTTATTTAAGTAATAGTTGTTGAGGTAATTCCCCATTAGGAGAATGAGCGCACACAGGGAGACGTAGTGAGAGTGGTGAAGAATAACACACAAACAGCACACAGATACACTGTACAGTAAATGTAGGTTTTTACTTCCAATAAACGCTTAAGCACAGTCCAAGATAAGCAGTCCAAGTCATTCACAGGTAAACAGTCAGTTTTCAGTTCAGGGATAATCCAAATATCAAAGTCCAGTATCAAAAAACAGTTCAGTAACAGACTTACATCAACGATCAGTAATAGTCGTTTAGGAGGAACGGCAAAACTCTCCAACAGAAGGAACAGAGACTCACTGAGACTCTCTTCTGAGACTAAGACAACCCAGGTTTCTGGCTCCATCTTATGGCCATTTGAGAAACCACACCCAATTATAGTTTTTGCCTTTTCTTAAAGATACAGTATTAAAATGTCTATCCTGGTTTATATATTTCCAACCCAAATAACTGTTAGGTGACTTACATTCCTAACAATAGTAATAACAATAGATCTGTGACATGAACAGCACATCAACCCGGATAGAAACCAGGTGATGGTGAGTTCTAGTCCTTTCTTAGGTACAAAAGCCACCTTGGTGACTTTGGGCCAATTACCAGGAGACTGAGAGTTCTAGTCCTGTCTTAGTCCATGAAAGACACCTGGGTGACTTTTGTTGAGGTATTCCCCCTTAGAAAAATGAGTGCACTCAGGGAAATGTAGTGAGAGTGGTGTTGACCAGCACACAGATACACTGAATAGTATAATGTAGGTTTTACTTCCAGTAAACGAATAAACAAAGTCCAACAAACAGTCCAAATCATACACAGTTAAATCAGTTGGTATCAGTCCAGGGATAATCCAAAAATGAAGTCAAGTATCATAAACAGAGTTCAGTAAACAGAGTTTGCTAACAGTTGCAAGACTCACAGCAATCCAAGTAGAAGGACGATCAGGCAACATGGCAAAAGGAAAATGCAAGAAGAAAGAAACCAGGTTTCTAGCTCCATGTTATGGCCGTTGGAGGAACCTCAGCCAATCACAGTTACAGCATTCTCTTAAAGATACAATAGTCTTAAATTACTATCCTGGTTTATATATTGCCAACCCAACTGTTAGGTTCCAATCATTCCTAAGATTCTCCCCTTTGGGTAGGACAACATATAAAACCTTACAGTTTAAGTTCATATTCCTCACAGCAAGCCTTATGTTTTAAAGTGCCTTGGGCTTTCGTAAAATGATCTGCAATGTTATTCTCTGACATGCAGTACTCCAGTGTAATCATTTTACTTTGAACACATTGTCCCACATTTAGATATCTTAGATCGGTATGTTTTCATCTTGTCTTTACAGCAAGATTGGAAGCCATCTGAATTGCTGATTGGTTGTCTTAATAAACAACAGTAGATTCATTTATATTAATGCCCATATCAATCAATACTTGTTTATAACATACTAAGCCAATTACCAGGAGACTGAGAGTTCTCGACCCGTCTTAGCCCATAAAAGCCACTGGGTCATTTTGGGCCAATTACCAGGAGAC
Source organism: Notechis scutatus (assembly GCF_900518725.1). The sequence continues at coordinate 10,809 of NW_020717533.1, read as the reverse complement.
TGGGAGTTCTCGACCCGTCTTAGCCCAAAAAAGCCACTGGGTCATTTTGGGCCAATTACCAGGAGACTGGGAGTTCTAGTCCCGTCTTAGCCCATGAAAGCCACCTGGGTGACTTTGGGCCAATTACCAGGAGACTGAGAGTTCTAGACCCGTCTTAGTCCATAAAAGCCACTGGGTCATTTTGGGCCAATTACCAGGAGACTGAAAGTTCTAGTCCCGTCTTAGCCCATGAAAGCCACTGGGTCATTTTGGGCCAATTACCAGGAGACTGAGAGTTCTAGTCCCATCTTAGCCCATGAAAGCCACCTGGGTGACTTTGGGCCAATTACCAGGAGACTGGGAGTTCTAGACCCGTCTTAGCCCATGAAAGCCACCTGGTTGACTTTGGGCCAATTACCAGGAGACTGAGAGTTCTAGACCCATCTTAGCCCATGAAAGCCATCGGGGTGACAGAGAGTTCCAGTCCTGTCATAGTCCATGAAAGCCACCTGGATGACTTTGTGCCAATTTCCAGGAGACTGACAGTTCTAGACCCATCTTAGCCCATGAAAGCCACTGGGTCATTTTGGGTCAATTACCAGGTAACTGGGAGTTCTAGACCCGTCTTAGCCCATAAAAGCCACTGGGTCATTTTGGGCCAATTACCAGGAGACTGAGAGTTCTAGTCCCGTCTTAGCCCATGAAAGCTACTGGGTCATTTTGGGCCAATTACCAGGAGACCGGGAGTTCTACACCTGTCTTAGCCCATAAAAGCCACCTGGGTGACTTTGGGTCAATTTTCAGGAGACTGGGAGTCCTAGTCCCATCTTAGCCCATGAAACCTACTGGGTCATTTTGGGCCAATTACCACGAGACTGAGAGTTCTAGTCCCGTCTTAGCCCATGAAAGCTACTGGGTCATTTTGGGCCAATTACCAGGAGATTGGGAGTTCTAGACCCGTCTTAGCCCAAAAAAGCCACTGGGTCATTTTGGGCCAATTACAAGGACACTGGGAGCTCTAGTCCCGTCTTAGCCCATGAAAGCCACCTGGGTGACTTTGGGCCAATCAGCAGGAGACTGAGAGTTCTAGACCTGGCTTAGCCATGAAAACCACCTGGGTGACCTTGGGCCAATCAGCAGGAGACTGAGAGTTCTAGACCCGTCTCATCCAAGAAAATTGGCTGGGTGACTTTGGGCCAGTAATTCTCTCTCTCTACCCAGCCCACCTCACAGGGGTGTTGTTGTTGATGTGTGGAAAATAGGAAGGAGTATTAGGCATGTTGGCCCCCTTCAATGGTTTTTATATTATATTTATATATTTTACCATTGTTGGAGGCAGTATTCCTCTGGTTTCAGCTCCAAGTGGGGAAAAGGACACTGGAAACATGGAGGTTTTTGGGGAAGATGGTTTAATGGTGGACAGGACCACATGGCTTGGAGCTTCTGGGCAAAAAAGGGATGGGATGCTGAGAATCCCTTGGTTTCATAGCCTCTTGGCCTTACCTTAGTGTTTCCTGTTCCTGTGCAAGAAATGTATCCCATTGGCTGTCAGACTTCCAGGGTGGGGGGTCTTAGCTAACTTTGTAGGCTTTCTCTGGACCACCTGGCTTCACCTGAGTGCTAATGCAATCTTCCCAGGTGCCATGTGGTGAGAGGGCCATGTCTTAATCCCATCAGCCTGGAGCTGAAGGGGGAGCTGGGAGCTGCAGGAAGCTGTTTTGTCTTTAAAAACATGTTTCTCCTTTTCTTCATCCAGGGAAATATAATATTCTGCCTTTTCAATATTTCCTAGAATATTTCATTCTTCTAAGAGAGGGGTGGATGCTAACTTTCTACACCATGTTTCCCTGAAAATAAGTCCAGGTCTTATATATATATATATATATATTTTGGGGGGGGCTCCAAAAGCTGCATTAGGTCAGGACTTATTGTCATAACAGTACATGTTATTTTTATTTAAAAATAAATAAATAAAGGTGGGATATTCATTAATTAATCTCTGGTGTGAAGTACACCCTGCAGAAAAAGTAAGTGGGGCAACATCACTTTTTTCTTTAATTGGTTTCCTCCCAAAAACTCTTTCATCTGATTGGTCAAGTTTAGCAAAGGGGCTGGATGGATAAGCCATGGGGAAACAACCCAAAAAGTCTGAACGACGTTTATACTATCAGAGAACCGAAGAGGTGAGATTTGATTGGGCTACCGTTCCAGAGAGCCTTACTATTGGCCCACCCACCCAAAAGAAACTGGGATGACAGCAGGCATTGGGCTGTAATCCAATCAGCATGGGGCTACTCAATTGCCCTCAGAGCAGCGGCGGCGGGAGGGGGGAGGGGGGGGAGAGAGAGATGTGATTGGTTGGAGTTTGGCAAGTAACGTCTGTCTCCAAGCTGGAAGAAAAGTTTCCCTTCACCTGTTTCTCCATGTGGCATTGGCTGAGTCATTAAAAGGTGGGAAAGATTCTTATTGGCCAGAGCTTCGAAGAGCAGCCACGATTGGTCCAAATCTGTTCTTTTTAAAGGCAAAACTGATACCTGTTTCCTTTGGCGTCTAGGATACATTTGAAGGAATGTAAGGACTTTATTTATAAGAATCATTTGGAATCCAAAGCTTTTTCCTCTCTTAATTCCAATTAATTCCTTAATTACTTTAAATTTAAAAAAAAAAAACCCACTCACCCACTAGGTCCCCCATTTTGGGGCTAGCTCAATTCTTTCAGTGTCTCCTTTTATTCATTTTACCATCTCAGTTCTCAATAATTGCAATAGTTCACGAGAGAATTGATCAAAAGCTCCCAATTTATTGGTTTTACTCCAGTTAAAACAGCCTAATTCACTCTTAGGCACTAATTAAGCCTCTCATTAATTGTCTTTTTCAGGGTGGGAGGGTACCTGCCTTTTCAATTTTTGAATGTTGTTCTTTTTTTACATTCGTTTTTTGAATTTTGGGGTTCCATTAATCTGGGTTTCCCCCCCCCCCAACTCAATAATTTGTTCCTTATTAATTAGTTTTGTTCAGTTTGTGTTAATTGTCTCAAATTACTCACACTTGCCAATTCCTTTTACCAACTTAGTAATTCTTAATGCTTATCCTCATTTACTTTTTACAATTAATACAATTAGATTTATTTTTAATAGTAGGTTCAACTGGGCTTCAGTTCTCCTTTTTTATATAATAGTTATTTGTAGGCCTGCCTTCTTTGGCTATTTTAATTAATACGGTCACTAACAGGCAGACTTCTCTCAGAAAATTCTGCTTATTGTTCATGTGGCCCTTTTAATTTAAAAGCACTGTTTAAAAAAAATCTCCATAACTCTACTTTATATCTATCTTTTCATTTTAAATCTTGATGTAAAGTCTAATTCACAATGAAACAATTTATAGGGAAGAAAAAACTCCTGCCTTAAATTTCACATCTCAAATCAAGCATTTGAGAGTACTTGATTTCTGAGTTCAAAAGAAAACTTCAATATATCCACTTCTTAATTGATTTGAATATAGCTTACTTGTCTGGGAAAAGGTCCGCTCTTTAGAAGGACTTAAACGTCTATCCATTTATTGTTATTTTTTTTTTACAATTTCTAAAAGCTTTTCTCCCTCTTATTCCTAGAAACAAAAAAACCACCCATCGATTCCATCATGTTTTACTTTCCCAGCGTTCTGCAACGCCATACCGGAAGTTTCAGTACAATTTGGTAATTTGCCTTTGATGAAAATTCAGTTGTTGGGTGCAGTAGAATATAGAGTGGCACATGGGTTCTAGAGTCTTAAAGCCCACCCCAGTGATTGACAATGTCATCTGTCCTGCAGGTTGGCAGCGACTGGAGCCACTAAACTTGTAAAACGGGAATACATGAAGGTCAACATTTCCAAAACATGGTGAGTGAGGATTGAATTCCCTAAAAGAGAGAAATTGAGATCTGCTGGGTGGATGAAGTGTATATTTTTATTTGGAATACTCTACCTGACTCTCTGGTTTCTTCCCCAAACCCCAAAAACTTTAACCTTAGACTGTCTACTATTGACCTCACCCCTTTCCTAAGAGGTCTGTAGGGGGTGTGCATAAGCATACCAACATGGCTACCGTCCCTGTCCTATTGTTTCTTTTATATTTTATATTGTTTTATTTTTTTCTTATATGTACCCATGTATTCATAACTATGTTTTTACTTATACCTATTATCTTGTAAGCAATTGACAAACCAAATTTAAAAAAAAGAAATAATCGATAGATGATATAGATGATAGATAGATAGATAGATAGATAGATAGATAGATAGATAGATAGAT
>NW_020717532.1:41205-55981 GCF_900518725.1 Notechis scutatus | reverse complement strand
AAGAGAACATTTATCTGCATGTTTCTGCTCCAACTGAAACTTACGCAGTATTTACAAGAAGATTCAATGTATTAAAGTCTGGGACAAGAGGTGTTAAAATGGTTCCCAAAGGCAAATTCCCATTAATGATGATATCACCAGGCCTATAGTAGCTTTCATCTAATTTGATACGATGCCTGATCTCACATATGGTTTGTAGACTCTTCAGTGTAGTTGGAGCCAGGAGCCAGAAAAAGATCAGCATCAGTAATAGCATGACTCCTTCCTAGTCATTCTTATCACCTTCCCTCCTAGAACAGAAATCAAGATTTATGCAGAAACTGATTTACAGGTTGAACCTGAAATCTCACTGGAACTTTAGCAGAGCAGGCACTACCTGTGCTACCTGGATAGCACCAGGACAAATTTCTATTTATAAAATTTTATAAAATTTAATTTTATATTTAATTTAATTTTTATTTAATATTATAATTTATATTTATATTTAAATTAAATTTATATTATACGCATCTCTCCCTGACTCCATTACCACAGTAAGAGACTATCGTGTTTACCGATCATATCGTAAAATCCGTAGAGAAGGTGGTGTTGCTATCTTCTATAAAAAGTCCCTACATCTAAAAAGCATCCAAGTTACCCAGGAGATTCCTCTTCCTGAGACCATCATCTGTGAACTGTCCTTAAATATCACATTTCAGTTCTTACTATGTTACAGAGCCCCTGATTATGACATTGAACATGCAAACAAGCTAAATACACTACTAACATGGGCAGCATCCTGCCCACACTCTTTTGTCTTTCTTGGTGACTTCAATCTACCTTATATTAACTGAACCCTTAACAAATGTACAACTGAACCCACACATGCAACCTTCTACAATGCAGTAACAAATCTGGGATGAGAACAACTAGCAACCAACAACACTAGACTTAACAACTGCCTCGATCTCATCTTCTGCAATAGTTTGAATTCAATTTATGGAATACAAATTAAAGAACTCTTTTCCAAAAGTGACCACAACATGATTGACTTTTGTCTCAACATACATCCACACAAAAATCATCACAACGGAATCCCCAATTATAACTTCAAAAAAGGCAACTATGATCTTATAAACAACGATCTCTCATCCTTTGATTGGCAATTTCTATTCTCTGGATGCAACACTGTAGAAGACCATTACAACATATTTTTACTTGAAGTCAAAAGAGTCATCAAACTATATGTACCATTAACAACTCCAAAACTAGAAAAAACAAATTACCCATAATAATAAGGAAGCTTCAATCCAAAAAGATATCACTTTGGCAGAAAAAAACAAATCTGGTCACGTTGCCAATTTCAAAAGCCGATACAAAAATTTATGCCACCAGATAAAAACTGAATGCACCAATTATCACATTAAACAAGAGGAAAACCTTCTATGCACCAATTTCACCCACACTTTCTACAATTTTGTAAACAACAAACTAAAAGACTCAAGGTCCATCCCACCCTTGAAAGGACCTAATGGTAAAGACTGCAATGACGACACTATTAAAGCCAACCTCTTTAACACATTCTTTGGCTCAGTATTTGTAAACAGCAATGGATCATGCCCAGTATTTCCTAGTTAAACCACAGACAACTACAATGATCTAATACATATCGATTTTACAGAAGACAATGTTGAAAAAGCACTACATAATCTAAAACAATCTCTATCTATTGGACTGGATGGAATATGTGCCTACTTCTTAAAAAAGCTATCTACTGCCATAGCAGAACCTCTAAGCATAATCTTTGAAAAATCTTTCAGAACCAGCTCCTTGCCAAAACTATGGTCACAAGCCACGGTCATCCCCATCTTCAAAAAGAGAGACCCCAGCCTAGCTGAAAATTACAGACCAATCTCTATGCTGCATCACCTGTAAAGTCATGGAATCAATTATTAACCAATCCATCATCCTCCATGTAGAAACAAACAACCTACTCTCTAATAAACATTTTTTTTAAAGGAAAAAAACTATCATGTAACTCTTACACTGCAAAAACATATGGACTACACAACTTGATCAGGGCAAAGTAATAGACACAATCTACATAGACTTCTGTAAAGCCTTTGATTCATTGGTACACAACAAACTACTCCTAAAACTAAAATCTTATGGTATCTCTGGACACCTGCATAACTGGATAGAAGCATTCCTGGCAAACAGACAACAAATGGTCAAAATTGGGAGCATCCTATCAAATTCTGTACCTGTCAACAGTGGAGTCCCCCAAGGCAGTGTTCTAGGACCAAGTCTTTTCATACTCTACATAAATGACCTCTGTGATCATATCAAGAGCAACTGCATTCTCTTCACTGATGATGTAAAGCTATTCAACATCACAGACAATACTGCTACCCTTCAAAAAGACCTTGACTTTGTATCAGAATGGTCAAAGAAATGGCAACTTCAAATCTCAACAAATAAATGCTCTGTCCTACATATCCGCAAAAAAAATAATCAGAAAATAAAATACAGGCTGAATAGTAAAGACCTTGTTGATGATCCAAACTCTGTGAAGGATCTTGGAGTACTCATCTCAAATGACCTAAGTGCTAAAGCCCACTGTAACTACATAGCCAAAAAGGCGTTAAGAGTTGTTAACCTAATCTTACATAGCTTTTTCTCTGGTAATATCACACTACTAACTAGAGCATACAAAACATTTGCTAGACCAATACTCGAATACAGTTCATCAGTCTGGAACCCACATTACGTATCTGATATTAACACAGTTGAGAAAGTCCAGAAATATTTCACAAGAAGACTTCTCCACTTCTCTACTCGTTGCAGAATACCTTATGCCACCAGACTTGAAATTCTAGACCTAGAAAAGCTAGAACTACGCCACCTTCATTCTGATCTAAGTTTATTATATAAAAACATACATTGCAATGTCCTACCTGTCAATGAATACTTCAGCTTCAACCATAACAACACAAGAGCAAACAATAGATACAAACTCAAGGTTAATTGCACCAAACTTGATTGCAGGAAATACAACTTCAGCAACAGAGTGGTCAATGTCTGGAATACTCTACCTGACTCTGTGTTTTTTTCCCCAAACCCTCAAAACTTTAACCTTAGACTGTCTACTATTGACCTCACCCCTTTTCCTAAGAGGTCTGTAGGTGGCGTACAATAAGCACACCAACTTGCTTACCATCCCTGTCCTATTGTTTCTTTTATATATATTTTTATTTTTCTTATATGTATCCATGTATTCATAACTATGTTTTTACTTATACCTATTATTATTATTTGCCTATTATCTTGTAAGCAATTGACAAATAAAAATAAAATAAAATAAATATATCAACAATGCTTCCTCTTACCTGTGTTTGAGCTGTGATCCTAGAGGAAACAAAGGCTTATGAGTCTCTTCAGTCCCAGGAGTTACTTGTTTATAAGGTAAGATGCTCTATCCTTTTTTGAAGATCTCAGAGATACTTTTTTAAAGCAGGGTTTATTTTGGAAGATTTTGTGTCTAGAAATCCACAGGGGATACACTAAGTATTACTGTTCTTCTGATAATTGCAAGGAAAGCAACTCTTTAGTAATAGCTTCTCATACACCAGAATGGGAAAAAAACATTTTTGTGTTTTTTGTAATGCACAGAGCAGATAGAGTCATAGTGAAATTGTGTATTTGACCTCCATGAAACTGACCCTCTGCATACAAAATGAACTTTGGCCTGGGCCTTGGCCAGCTAGTATGAGGGATTGGTGGCACATAAGAATCAGTTACACCATTTTAACTGTGAGAAGTCAGGCCAATGCTTGGATGGAATAACTTGTTTATTTGTAACTATATGGCATAGGATATTAGAAAATGGAGTAACAGAGAATGGCTGCATACCATTATGTGGTTCTCTCCTTCATCTGAACGTGGTTCCATTCAGTGTTGGTTGGAGGGAGAGACTGAGCCAAACCCAATATTAGATACAGGTCAATGGAATTCATGAGGGATTGGACTTAGTCCATTTGTGGCTATGTAGAGACTTTAGGCTGATTTCTCTTGTCCATTTCACAACTGATATTTGACCAACGTTGTCAGTGTTCCAATGAAACTCCCCATCTCATTCATCACTCAGAAACAAAGTTTATCCAAGTAAGAATTTATTAGATAAGTCATATTGGCACATCTGGGGAAAACCGGAATCTGAGAAGAGTCAGGCCTCCAAACTTGAACCTTTCTAGGTGGTCCAGCTGGATACCCTGCTTGAGGCATGAAGACCATATGGATGATTAGGAGAAGGATGTACAATGAGACATCTATCATTTCTTTGGGACACCGCAAATGCAGGATTTGTCTTGTAGGGTGATGATTGGGCATTATGCTTTTCACTAAAAGAAAGGTAACCCCTGCTGGTTCAAATTGCAAAGGATGAGAACTGTAGAATTGCATAGAGCAGAATGGTGCACCTGAGAGGATTATTCTGTCTTATTCTATCCTCAGGAAATCCTCCATTAGTCAGAGTGATTGTCAACTCATAAAATATTTCTATGATCTTTTTAGAGTTGCCAACAGAAAGGGAGGGGAGAGCAGTGGACAGCTTGCATTCCATAAATGTTTTCAAAGATAGTTTCTAAGTGACTGAAGTTTCTGCCATGCAAAATTCTAACTGGAGAGCATGATTGATGACTCTGGGCTATGGATGTGTCTCATTGGAGAATATGAATTATTATACACCCAGGGGATGGGGGGAAACCAGGGTCAAGGGTGACAATGAATGATGTGTCTCAGAGTCGGCTACACCCAGGTAGCACCAGCATGTTTACTCCTAATAAATCTTTTTTAAGTTCTGGAAGTTGACTAGAGACTCATGATTTAAATGGGGGTAACTGCTGGAGCCCTGACAGTGATTGATATTGAAATACTTGTTTAAGATATTAATGACCCACTCAAGTGATAAGATGATTAAGGAGAATGCATACAAGTCATCAACAAAAGAAGAAAGCTTGTGATTATTAAAAACTATCTAGGTATTCTATAATCGGGGTGGGTGGCTATTGGTTCACACCAGTTCAGGCAAACTGGATTTTACATCTAGTTTACTGAACTAGTAGTTGCAATGACTGGCTGGCCCCGCCCAGGAGTCTCCATGCTACTCATTTTAGATCCCAGGTAAGTGCAGGGGCCATGCGGAGGCTCTGGAGGGCAGAAACAGGCCCATTTCTGGCCTCCAGGGGGCAAAAAATGGGCCTTCAAAAGGTCTGGAAGTCCAGAAACGGGCCAATTTCCAGCCTCCATGGGGCCTCCAGAGCTTGCAGAGGCCATTTTCACCCTCCTGGAGGCTAAAGGAAAGCCTCCAGAGCTTGGGGAGGGTGAAAATGCCCCTTGCTGTGGTGCAGGAGGTCGACTAGACCACACCCACCCAGCAATTGGGCAGAGAACCGGTTGCTAAATTTTTTGAACCCTGACCCTGTCCATAGTTGAAACGCATTGGCCAGTTAGGAAAACTTCACTAGGATAAAAACCAGGAAGTCTCAGTGAGTTTCTTAATCTGAAAAGAGTTTGATAGTGGCAATGAAAACATTCAATTCCAAAGAGATGTTGGAAATTTAAAAGAGATTGCTCCATGTATATCCTACCATGAAGGGATTGGACTTGGCCAGTGATCACTATCCTGGTGGGCCAGGGACCACTGGTGGTCTGCAAGAAAATTTTGGTGGTCCGCAGAGAAATGTCCCCCCCAAAGCAATTAATCCAGGCTGTGTGGGAACACAACGCTGTGCCGCCCACATGGCCCACCCACCCGCTGGCCCCTACCCTTCAGCTGACCACAAACCTTACCTTGAGTAGAGCCACTCGAGCTGGAACTGGAAGGTAAGACCAATGGCGGGGTAGGGAAATCTGCCCCGGGGTGGCTTGCTGACATTGGTGGGAAAGTCAGTCCCATATTCCAGAGCTGCAGTAACAGGACTGGTCATTTTGTCATCCTGAAGCAGTTCCTTCAGTCCATGGCAGGCTGGGTACCCGGGTGGAGGAGCAGCTACTCCTGGATGACCAAAGGGCCAGTCCTGTGACTACTGCAGCTCTGGAATATGGGACTGACTTTCCCACCAATGTCAGCAAGCCACCATCAGTCAAAATTCATATTAATGGTCCGCAGGATTTAAAATTATGATTTTGGTGGTCCCTGAGGTCCAAAAGGTTGGTGACCCCAGACTAGTCAACCCCAGACTAGTTTCCAATTCTAAAATTGCACCACTGTCCAATCGCAGTTGTCCAATTTACAGACTGAGAGACACAGTTGTGGGTTCACAAATGAGTTTCCCTCTTGCTAAAATTTCACGGACTCCAAAGTTATGGGGATAAGGAGACATTAATATCTCCTGGGATTCATCAAACACTAGCAATTCTTACTTCATCTCAGTAGAGTCCCAGAGATTAACCTCCCCCCCCCCCAAGCGTAAAAAAGCATGTGTCCATTCAAAACATGTTTACTTAGCATGCTCTGAATAATATGGCTGAGTCTCTTTGGAATTGGAGTGAGTTGAATGCTTATCTTAAAGACTTAAAACCCTACCTGAGCCCTCTGAAGTCATCAGAGCATCACATTCTCTACATCATCCTATGTTGACTTGCTCTAGGAAGAAGTTCTCTTACTGTGGACAATGAGTTGGCTTTTAATGTTGCTATGGACCTTGCCTGCAGCTTTCCTGATGGACCTGAGGCCAAACTGCTTCTGGAGGAGACCTTTCCTAGTGCAAAAAGACTATTACAGACCTGGAGATCTGATTATTGGTGGAAATCTGCCCCTCTCCATTATTTTAGTCCCAATGCTTCCTTTAGAGGAGCCTCCTGCTAATTGGGATGCCTTTTCTCTGTAAGTGTCTCATTTATTGTCTTTTTTCTCAGTGCAACATGCAAAGGCAGTCTTGAAGATGCGGCAGATTTCAATCCCACCTAGTCTGCTGATTTAGAATTTTCCTAATTAGGACACATTGATTCTATTTGATGATTCAATCTCCCCCTAATCCTCTTCTGAAGCCCCAAGACTCTTCAGTGGTGAAGAATAGCTTGCCACACAAGGAAGTCAACCTTTTCTCCGTGTTCTTGAAGGCAAGGTACACATTGTAGAGAAGCCAATTTGGATTGAACTTGCGGAGAAATAACTCTAGGGTCTTCTATCTTACAGCTGGCCTGAATTCATTTTCCCCATCTCATTATTCTGATGATTTGTAACACCATCCTTCATGCTTGTATTGTATTTCATGTAGAGAAGGTTTGTTTTTTGTCCCACCAAGTCTCGCTTCCCACAGATCTCTGGTTAATCCTGGTCATTTCTAGGTCAGTGGAGCGAGCTTCTTTGAGATTCCCCAACAGAAAGAGTTCCACATTCTCACACATTGAGAGGCCTTTTTATAACTGAGGGGGCATCCAGATATATCAGCTTAATAGCAATAGCAATAGCAATAGCACTTAGACTTATATACCACTTCACAGTGCTTTACAGCCCTCTCTAAGCAGTTTACAGAGTCAGCCTATTGCCCCCAACAATTTGGGTCCTCATTTTACCCACCTCAGAAGAATAGAAGGCTGAGTCAACCTTAATCACTTCTAGCCAGAAAAAGGTGATAAAGGAAACAATGAAGAAATGAGAAAACTTAGGGAAACTTCCAAGCAGCAACATGCAATATTGATGGATCTCATTCATTACTTGGATGAACTGCTTAACCAATAAGATTTTACAGAGAAGGCATGTGGCACTGGAGTTTTCCTATTAATTTATTTTTCCAAGCAGTAGCATGTAGGTCCAATCCTTGAATCTGAAGATTTAGTTGCTCCAGAAATGGAACATTGTCTCAACTTCCAGTTCACTTAGGACTCTGGTATAACATCAGATCATAATTTATAAATGGCATTAAGTCACATTTCACCACAGACATATTTCTTTTCCTAACCCTATCCATAATTTATTGGATTTATAAAGCCCCCTAAAAGCCACCTGACACCGGGGAACATGATCAGGTGCCAGATTGGAAAAAAGTGCTTGGGAAGGTGGGGCAGAAAATGTCAGCATTTAAGATCTCCATGACTGGATATAATAATGTGTAGTTTTATCAAGATGATCAGCCAGATTTCCTTAACTGGACTGAAAAGGTCCTTTGGAAAAGTTAATAGTGACTTGAATAGAGCTCATGTTGTTAGGAATTTATAGTCACCTAACAGTTGGGTTGGAAATATATAAACCAGGATAGACATTTAATACTGTCTCTTTAAAGGAATGATGTAATTGTAATTGGGTGTGGTTCCTCAAATGGCCATAAGATAGAGCCAGAAACCAGGGTTGTTAGTTTTGTTATTGCTAGATGTTCTGATGTTCACTGTTTTTGGTTCCTGCATTTTTCCCCATTGACTGTTGCTGATCGTCGTTCTTCTTGGATTGCTGTAAGTCTGTTACTGAACTGTTTATGATACTGGACTTTGATATTTGGATTATCCCTGGACTGAAAACAGACTGCTTTAACCATGTATGACTTGGAATGCTTGTTGGACTTTGCTTAACCATTTACTGGAAGTAACATCTACATTTTACTATACAGTATATCTGAGTGCTGGTTGTGTGTTATTCCTCACCAGTCTCACTACGTCTCCCTGTGTGCACTCATTCTCCTAACGGGAAATTACCTCAACACTGTTTATGGGCCCAGGCCATACAAGGCTCAGATAACTGAGAGTTACTGTGAATACACAGGAACGTATACAGACAGCTGTTTACTGCTTAATTGTGGGTTACTATCCTGGTAAAGATGGCACAAGACCCGTTAACAAGTGTATCACTGATAACCTGGTTGGATGGAACAAACTATGTTTCCTGGTCTATGAAGTGCAGTCTACTTCTGCGTAGGGAAGGGTTATGGGTGCAGTTCAGGATCCACTGAATGTAAATGCTTGGGATCCAAATAATGAGGATGATGCCAAAAAGTTAGCTGACTTTAAACGGAACAATGAACGAGCTCTTTGTATAATTGGACTAACATTGAGTGACCAGCAGCTAGTCCATATTCATGGAGAAGAGTCTGCTGCTAAGTGTTGGGAGAATTTGAAGAGGATTTATGTTCGTTACAGTGTAGGTGCACACATACATCTTACACATAAACTCTTTAGAGCATGTCTTCTGAAAGGTGGAGATAAGTTAGCTCATTTGAACTTCATGAAAAGAACTTTTCAAGAGCTACATGAAAAAGAACTGATATTTTCAGAGCTGCATCAAGTTTACATTATTCTTTCCTCATTGGATGAAAGTTATGATGATTACGTATCTTCACTGGAATTCCTGCCCAAAGATAAACTGACATTGATGACATAACTGGATGATTGTTAGAAGAGGTAAGAAGACAGCTGGATAGGGACCAACTGAGGAAGAAACAACCACAAGAAGAGAATTTGTGTTCAACTGCCTATACCGTTAGGAAATGTTTTTCTTGTGGGGCTAGGGGACATATAGCTAGATTCTGTACGAAAGGAAAATGACAGAATACTAGTAATCACCAGAAGGCTAAGAAGAATGTTAATTTAGCTATGTCTAGCAATTCAAATGGAAACCATGATTTATGGGTAGCTGATAGTGGAGCATCTCAATGCATTACTAGAAATAGAGAGAGGTTTGTAAAGATGTCCATGAGTAAGCAACATGTATTATTGGCAAATGGATGGAAGATGGAAGCGTCTGGTGAAGGTACTGCATATTGTTCATGCGTAAATGAGCATTTCTCTATGTTATATGTACCTAAACTGAAATTTAATTTGTTATCAGTAAGGGCTTTAATTAATATTGGTTATGTAGTAACCTTTAGGGGAGATAACTGTATAATAGAGAAAGGGGGTAAAAATGTTACTTCTACTTTAGAGAATGATTTATATGTGATACACGATGACCAGTTGCAGATGGCTAACTCAGTTTATAAGAACATTAAGCCACATGACAAATGTATACATTTACTGCATAGACGTCTGGGGCACATTAATTTCAAAATGCTCAAACAAACTGTTGAATTGTCAGAGGGAATAAAATTAAAACCCTGTAGAAAGTACTTAAACTGTAATGCCTGTAACCAGGAGAAAAGTAAGGTTACTCCTGCAAACAGACTAAATGGGTTTAAGACCAAAGAACCTTTAGAGATTGTTTTTGCTGACATGATTGGTCCTAAGAAACCCAGTTTGGGAGGTGCCTGCTATCTTTTGAGTATAATGGACCATTACTCATGATACGGTTTCTGCTACTTAATGAAAAACAAAACAGAAACATTCCAAAATTTCTTTAATTGGCTAAGTTTTGCAGAAAGAAAAATGAAACATAGGGTAATGACTTTAGTTACTGATAATAGGACTGAGTTTATTAATAATAGATTCCAAACGATGTTAAAATTTGCCGGTGTTGAGCATAAACGTTCTGCACCTTACATACCACAACATAACTCGTTTATAGAACGAAGAGGGCAAACGTTACAAGCTATGGCTCGCACTATGTTATCTGATTCAGGTTTGCCTGAAACACTGTGGGGTGAAGCCATAATGTGTAGCAACCATGTTTTAAGCAATGTAGTTAATACAACAACTGGAAAATTGCCATTCACTTAGTCTGTTTGCAGGAGTAACCTTTAGGTATCAAAAATGATAATACAACTGATTGCTGGAGATTGAAAAAGAGTATTTATTGGTTAAAGCAATCAGGATATGAGTGGAACCAGTGTATAGGAATTAACTACGATAGGTTTTGTAGCTGGCATGGCTGATCCATGTTTGTTCAAAAGGGAAAATGATGGTATAATTTCATTGTTGCTATTATTTACTGATGACATAACATTAATCACCAAAACTGAGCAAGAAGCTACTGAAATAATTTCACTATTAGAAAAGAAATTTAAAATAAAACAGTTAGGTGAAATTAAACAATATCTTGGTTTAAAGATAGATAAAACTAGGGGAGGATAAAAAATCTCACAGGCAGATAAAATTAACCAATTACTAAAGAATTTTAAAATGGAACTTTGTTAACCAGCTAAAACACCAATGGGCCAGGAATTTAGCCATAGTGATGTACAAAGTCCTGTTTTTGATAAAGATATTTATCAGTCCTTGATTGGTAGCTTATCTTATCTCAGTAATTGGTCAAGGCCAGTTATAGCATTCTGTATTAACCAATTAGTGAGGTTTAATGCTGAGACAACTGAAAGGCACTGGCAAGCTGCTAAGCATGTGTTAAGATATCTGAAACAAATGATGCATTATGCATTATATTTGGAGCCTAAGGAAGAACTAAGTTTAACTGCATATGCTGATGCAAGTTTTGCTACAGACGTAAATACACATAAATCAACATCAGGTACTGTAGTATTATTAGGAAAAATGTTGATTGGATGGAGGTCTATTCAACAAAAACATCTAAGTTTATCAACAATGGAGGCTGAATTCTCATGTTTGTCTCTTTTATGTACAGATTTAGTTTATTATAAGCAACTATTGATTGATATGGGAATTGATGTAATATATTCTATTGTTGTTTATGAAGACAACCAATCAACAATACAGATGGCTTCCAATCTTAATGTAAAAACAAGATCAAAATACACAGATTTAAGATATTTAAATGTGAGACAATGTGTGCAAAATAAAATGATTAAACTGTAGTACTGCATGTCAGAAAATAATATTGCTGATCATTTGCAAAAGCCCAAGGGTCTGTAAAGCATAAGGCTTTCTGTGAGGATTATGGACTTAAACTGTAAGGTTTTATATATTGTCCTACCCAAAGGGGAGAATGTTAGGAATTGATAGTCACCTAACAGTTGGGTTGGAAATATATAAACCAGGATAGACATTTAATACT
This sequence comes from Notechis scutatus, assembly GCF_900518725.1. The sequence continues at coordinate 44,109 of NW_020717532.1, read as the reverse complement.
GTCTCTTTAAAGGAATGATGTAATTGTAATTGGGTGTGGTTCCTCAAATGGCCATAAAATGGAGCCAGAAATCTGGGTTGTTAGTTCTGTTGTTGCTAGATGTTCTGATGTTTTTGGTTCCTGCATTTTTCCCTATTGACTGTTGCTGATCGTCGTTCTTCTTGTATTGCTGTAAGTCTGTTACTGAACTGTTTATGATACTGGACTTTGATATTTGGATTATCCCTGGACTGAACTGACTGCTTTAACCATGTATGACTTGGACTGCTTGTTGGACTTTGCTTAACTGTTTACTGGAAGTAAAATCTACATTTTACTATACAGTGTATCTGTGTGCTGGTTGTGTGTTATTCCTCACCAGTCTCACTACGTCTCCCTGTATGCACTCATTCTCCTCATGGGGAATTATAATTTAGAACATGTGTTGAGGTAATTCCCCATTATAATTTAACTTGTGTATCAACTCAGAGAAATGTCCTGTGGAGAAAAAGAGAGGAGGCTTTGTCGTACACTGATGACAATAACAACAGGTTCAACTGATTGACAGCAATCCTGTCTTCTGATAGAAGTAAAAGAAATTATATCAATCTGTTTTATGATTAACTCCTAGAATCCTGATAATACTTTTTTAACAAAAAATCTCCCTCCTGCTCCTTTCTAATTTTTGTCCTCTAACACTTGCAACAAAGACCTGTTCCCAAGAACTACCAACACATCCTGGCCTTGGCATTTGCCATTCAAGAGATCAACAAAGACCCACAGCTTCTCCCCAACATCACCCTGGGCTTCCGCATCTACGAAGAGAATCAGTATGCAAGCATGGCCCAAGACGTCAGCCTGTCTCTGCTCTCCAGCCGGGGAAAATTGTTCCCTAACTTTAAGTGTGACATACAGGATAACCTTCTCTCTATCCTTGGGGGTCTCAACTCCAGAATCTCATACCAGATGGCAACCATATTAGGCAATTTCAAGATTTCTCAGGTATGTGGACATGCAACATGATGAAAGGGGGGGGATGCTGTAAGCCAGGGGTGTTAAACTCACTTTCATTGAGGGTCGCATCAAGGTTGTGTTTGACCTTGGGGGGTTGGGGTGGGCGTGTCAAGGGTCGGTGTGGCCAGCTCAACTTCACTTGTGTCAGGGGTGCCTGTGGTGGTCTGAGCACTTTGCCAGTGAAAACAGGCTCCCAAGCTCCATTTTGGCTGCAATAGTTTCCTGCAACCCTCTGCCAGTGAAAACAGAGTTTGGGAGGTTTGCCCGCAGCCCTCACGAGCTGTGTTTTCATCTGTGATGGCTTCCTGCAACCATCTCCCAGAAAAAATGGAGTACGGGAGGTCTGCCCATGGCCCTCATGAGTTGAATTTTTGCTGCTAGAGGCACCATGGTCTACTCCTTTGCTGTTTCTAGGGAGGCCCCTCTGACCAGATCTAAGCACCTCGTGGGCTGGATCCATCCCCTGCACCTTGAGTTTGACACATCTGCTGTAAGCTCTACTTTGTGTAATTACTGCGAACAACTTGCAGAGCCAATTCTGTGACCAGTAGAAAACATCTCATGAAGATACAAAGTTGTGTGGATTGGTATCTAGATTAGATACCCAGCTAGTTTGGATGGTCTAAGGTTAGTAACAAAAAATACAGGTACCATTTTCCTTGATTAACCTCTTCCTTTTTCTCCATCTCCACCCTCCTTTCAGCTAGGTTATCGCTTCTCTGACCCGGTTTTGAGGGATAAGACTCAGTTCCCCACCTTCTACCAGATCGATCCTCAGTATCACCTACAGAATGCAGCCATTGTCCGGCTCCTTCTGTATTTCCAGTGGAACTGGATTGGGGTGGTTGTTCAGAGGTCAGAGAGCAGTGATCACTTCATCCAAATTTTTAATACCACCCTCGCCCAATATGACATTTGTGTGCAATTTGCAAAACAGATCCTTAACCAAATCTCTTTGTTCAATGAATTGCACAACGATCAAGTTGATGTGCTATGGACCATTTTGAACAATGATGCTCAAGTTGTGATTATCTCAGGGGATTCAAATACTCTGCAAAACCTTATAGCAGCCCTCTACATTTATGAAGAAGAGAATCAAGCTACTTCTGGGAAGGTCTGGATCCTGACCACCCAATGGGAATTTTCAGCGATTGGCTATCACTACGATTGGGTGAAATTAAAATCCATCCATGGCGCTTTGTCCTTCACGGTTCACACAAACCCAGTGCCAGGATTCAAAGATTATCTCTGGGCTCTGAATCCACATGAACCCCATGGAGATGTCTTTCTCCCCGAATGGTGGGAAGTTGTATTTGACTGTCAGGTTTTGAAGGCAGGTGTGGGCTCACCTGATGGCCAAAGGGTTTGCACAGGAGAAGAGAACCTGGACACCCTCCCAGCCTCCCTCTTTGATGGAAAGATGACCGGTTTCAGCTACAGCATCTACAATGCTGCCTATTCTGTGGCACATGCATTACATCGGTTGGAATCACAATGGGCATTGAAGAGAAGGGGAAAGAAGCCACACTTTTACCTCTCTGTGAAGCCCTGGCAGGTAACTCTCATCTCCTTCCCTTCTGACCAAGGAATGCCACCTTCTCTTGCTTAACCTCACTTTACACTGTTTTAGGATTTATTCACTTTTTCTTGTGATCTCCACTATCTTGTCTATGTACTTTCCCCCTCTTTTATTTAAATCTCATATCTTGACATTTACAAAAATTTCAGCAAAAGATTCATAAAAGGGAAACAATGAAGTAAGTGACAATGAGAAATAAGATATATAGTAAGACAACAAAATAATCTCATGTCAATGTAAGGGGGAAATCATCTCTCATGGGTGGCCAATTCTACCACTCTAGGTTGTCATTTTAGACTAGACTAGAAGAGACTAGACTAGACTAGACTAGA
>NW_020717532.1:16962-41195 GCF_900518725.1 Notechis scutatus | reverse complement strand
AGAATAGAATAGAATAGAATAGAATAGAATAACAGAGTTAGAAGGGACCTTGGAGGTCTTCTAGTCCAATCCCCATTTAGGCAGGAAACCCTACACCATTTTAGACAAATGGTTATCCAACATCTTTTTAAAAACTTCCAGTATTGGAGCATTCACAACTTCTAGAGGCAAGTTGTTCCACTGATTAATGGTTCTAACTGTCAGGCAAGTTCTCCTTGGTTCTAGGTTGCTTCTCTCCTTGATTAGTTTTCATCTGTTCCTTCTTGTATTCTTACGATTTATATTGACTGTTTCCTAGTATGATTTGATTGCTTATTTGTACCCTATGACTATCCTTAAGTGTTGTACCTTATGATACTTGATGAATGTATCTTTTGTTTTTATATACACTGAGAGCTTATGCACCAAGACAAATTCCTTCTGTGTCTAATCACACTTGGCCAATAAAAAAATCATTCATTCATTCATTCATCTGTTCCTTCTTGTCCTGCCTTCAGATGCTTTGGAAAATAGGTTTTCCCCCTCTTCTTTGTGGAAGCCCCTCAAATATTGGAACATACCATTTATGTCTTCCCTCAGATTCCTCTCACAGTTACTGCTGTTGGGCAAGATATAACCTATTCTACTGTGCATCTCTGTGCCAGGTTTTTCTTGCTAAATGTAGAACTTTACTTTTCTGTCCACTGAATTGCATTTTATTGGATAGAGCCCAATGTTCAAGTCTGTCAACATTCTTCTCAATTTTAAGCCTATTGTTCAAAGTGTTGGCTATTCCCCCAGATTAGTGTCATTTGCAAATTTGATGAGTTCCCCATCTATCCCTTCATTCAAATCACATATGAAGATGTTGAATAGTACTGAGCCTAAAACAGTACCCTGGGGTACCCACCGCATACTTCCCTCCACGTAACTCTAATTCCATTAGAGTTGATTAGTTGAGTATGACTACATGTTGAGTATGGTTGGTCAGCAGTTGTGAATCCATATTTGGGTGGCCCTGTCTATCTCACATTTTTTTTCTATCTTACCAAAGTTGCAGCACCTTTTTTTCCCTTTGCAATAGTGTGTAGATCCAATCCTTGAAGCTCAAGATTTAGTCAGTCCAGAAATGGAACTTTGCCTCAACTTACAGCTCAGTTTGGGATTCTGGTGTAACAACAGGTCATATTTTACAAACTAAATGAAATCTTGTTTTAAGACAGGCATATTTGTCTCCCTCCACACTTTTCATTTGTGGGGGAAATAATTTTCTTCTTTTCCTTAAGGTGAAATTTATTTGCCCTCTTATTCACCAAAGGTTGCTTTCTCCATCAGCTAACAGCACACTTGCTATTGTAGTTCTGCAGCAGTGCATAATGAACTAAAAGAAATAAACAGATTGCCTGTAAAAGGACTATTGGAGAAATTCTGGCTAACCCCATCTCTCTTTCTTTTTCCCACATTCAGAATAATATTTCTTCCACTTATTATAATTTTAAAACTCTTTGTATTGACTTGCTTCCCTTTCATGCAGTGGTGGGCTGCTGCTGATTCAGACCAGCTCACCTGTACTGCTCATTACAACCACCGAGCTTCTTTCTGTGCCTCTCCCACTCTACTTAATGCAGCTGCCACACACAGGAAATCCCCTTGTTTTCGCAGCCATGCGCATGTGCTCACATTTTTGGCGAACTGGTTGTTACAGTATCTGTAGCCCACCTTTGTTTTAATGGACTTGTGTGTTTGCTTGTTTTACAATTTCAGATCCACACCTTCTTGAAAAACTATGCCTTTAACAACACTGCTGGTGAGAAAGTCTCCTTTTCAGAAACTGGGATGAAATATGCAGGATTTGACATCCTCAACTGGATCGTCTTTGCAAATATGACGATCCTTCAACAGAAAGTCGGATGGGTTGATATGGAGGTTCCTTCAGCTGAAGGCTTCAGCATCAATCCTGATGCCATTGTATGGGCTAATCAGGTGGGGACCAAATGCTGCTTCCAGGGCTAAGGGAAGTAAAGGGGAATGGGCTGTTGAAATGAAAACTCCAATTAATTAATTAATTAATTAATTAATTAATTCTTTATTGGCCAAGTGTGATTGGACACACAAGGAATTTGTCTTGGTGTAAATACTCTCAGTATACATAAAGAAAAGGTACATTCGTTAAGAATCAAGAATCATAATATACAACAGTTAATGATAGTCATAAGGTACAATCAACAATCAAATCATACTAGGAAACAGTCAATATAAATCGTAAGGATACAAGCAACAAAGTTACAGTCATACAGTCATTAGTGGGAGGGGATGGGTGATAGGAGTGATGAGAAGATTAATAGTGATAGTAATGTAGACTGAGTAAATAGTTCAACAGATTGGAGGGAATTATTTGTTTAGCAGAGTGATTGCTTTCAGAAAGAAAAAAAACTCCCCTTGTGTCTAGTTGTTTTGGTGCAGTGCTCTTTAGAGTCGTTTTGAGGGTAGGAGTTGAAACAGTTTATGTCCAGGATGTGAGGGATCTGTAGATATTTTCACAGCCCTCTTTTTGACTCATGCAGTATACAGGTCCTCCATGGAAGGCAGGTTGGTAGTAATCAAAATGGAGTGAGAGGGGACACTTTTATACAGATCCTGTAGCCGAGCTGAATGTTTCTACCCTCTCAACGCTAAAATCTCTTCTTTCAGACAAAGCCTTTCTCCCGATGTGTGCAGTACTGCCTTCCAGGACAGGTCAGGAAAGTTGCAGAGGGGAGGCTCATTTGCTGCTACGAATGTATTTCTTGCCCAGAAGGGACCATTTCTAATCAAACAGGCAAGTTGCTCAAGACATTCCTCAAAGTGGAATGAAGAGGTCTGGCAAAGGCTGGATGGAGAGGGTTGGAAGAGAACCTGAGGGAGCAAATCAGTTGAGCCAAATCAAGATGATGAAATTTAAAGTGTTGCCCATTGAAGGCAGCCTTCTTTGAAGGTCTTCTGCTTGAGTAGGGGGTTGGACTAGAAGACCTCCAAGGTCCTTCCTAACTCTGTTATTCTGTATTCTGTAGATTATTAGCAGCAATTTTTCAGGATTGTGGGAGTGAGTTTTCTGTGTCTTTTAGGACATTGGGAGTCAATCAGAACAGAGCTGAAAGGGACATTGAAGGTTTGCTAGTCCAACCCTCTGGTCAAGCAGGAGACCCTATACCATTTCAGATAGATAGCTGTCCAGTCTTTTCTCAAGATTTATTTATTTATTTATTTATTTATTTATTTATTTATTTATTTATTTATTTATTTATTTATTTATTTGTCAAGCATGTATTAGATAACAGATATAAGTATAAAGATGATTATGAATACATGAAATGGATACGAATAAAGAGGGAACATATGGACAGGGATGGTAGACACAATTGGTGCACTTGTGCACGCCCCCTTACAGGTCTCCTAGGAATAGGGTGAGGTCCATGGTAGACAGTCTAAGGTTAAAGTGTTGTGGTTAGCCGGCAGCAGGTGCGAACAGCTGAGGGGAGCAAGGACTCAGATGAGGGGACAGGACCATTAGGGAATGGACTGCTGCCTTCAGAAATTGTGGGGGCTGGCGACAATGGTGAGGAGGTTCCCGAGGAGCCTGTGCCCAGTGCACATGTGTGCAGAGCTGATCTCAGGAAAGAGCAGCTGCAGCAGCAGGGGTGACTCGGGAGTAAGGCTGCAAGTAATGGCCCCTCCTTCAAGAAGATAAAAGCCAGCTGTGAATCGAACATTCTTTGTAGGAAGCAAAAATGTTTTGAAACTCCAGCCTTGTGGACATTGCAGTATCTTAAGTTGGTATTTGAAGACTCTTGTGTTGCAAAACATTTCTTATCTGTTATTCTTGGCAACCTCACACAGTTTTGGTGAGGCTTGTGCTTATCAAAGTTAATTAGTTTGCAGCAGCCTTTTAACCAGGGATTCGTAAGAATCATTAAAAAGTATCTGTTCCCTTTGGTTCATGTTTGGATCAGAACATAAAGTTTTTGGGGTTTGGGGAAGAAACCACAGAGTCAGGAAGTGCATTCCAGGCATTGACCATTCCGTTGATGAAGTCATATTTCCTGCAATTGAGTTTGGTGCAGTTTACCTTGAATTTGTATTTATTGTGTGTTCGTGTATTGTTGTGGTTGAAGTAATCATTGATGGGTAGGACATTGCAATAGATAATTTTATGTACTATGCCTAGGTCGAACCGAAGATGGCATAGTTCTAAGTTGTCTAAGCCCAAAATTTCAAGTCTGGAGGCATAAGGTATTCTGTTGCAAGTAGAGGAGTGGTGGACTCTTCTCGTGAGATATTTCTGGATTCTCTCAATTGTGTTAATGTCCAATATGCAATGTGGGTTCCAGGTAGATGAGCTGTAATCAAGAATTGGTCTAGCAAATGTTTTGTATGCTCTAGTTTTTTACCAGAGAAAAAGCAGAGAAAAAGCAGAGAAAAAGCTACGCAGGTTAACAACTCTTAATGCCTTTTTGGCAATGTTGTTACAGTGGGCTCTAGCACTTAGATCATTAGAGATAAGTTGACCCCCTTCTTTGTGGCAGCCCCTCAAATACTGGAAGACTGCTATCATGTAACCCCCTAGTCCTTTTTTTCTCCAGACTGACCATACCCAATTCCTGAAACTGTTCTTCATATGTTTTAGTCTCCAGGCCTTTTAATCACCTTAGTTGCTCTTCTTTGTACTGGGATGTAATCCATCAGATCCTGGAGGTTTATATTCATCAAGATCAGACAGGTGTTCTACCATTTTCTTGCTTATTTTAATTTTTATTTCTAATCTGTCTTTTACAGTTATGTTTTTGATAGGTTGGGCTATAATTTCTTTTTTGCATGAAGATGGATGCAACAAATAGGTTAAGCAGCTCTGCTTTCTCTCTACTGACTGTTACTTCCTTGCAAAATTCTCTCTTTAGTGGATCAACTGTTTCCTTGACTTATTTTCTTGTTATTTATATATCATTCCATCTTTATATGGAATTTATATGGAATGACAAGTCTTAGCCCATCTTCCTAATATAGTCATGCATTTATGACAATTTTAAAATTCTAAGAACAAAGAAAGATTAAGTTTCTACTCTAGCAGAATGAATGAACCACTGAGACTTACAATAACTTTATTGTCACTTTGAATGTACACTAATTGGCATACATTAAAATGAAATTTCATTGCATACAGCTATCAAAAGATCTCCACCTCTAATATATATTACATAAAGCAGCAATCACATACGATGCTTAAGTCAAAAGAAGTTGATTCTAACAATTGGAAGAATTGTATTGGTCTTCCTCATTTTCTGCCTTGCAAAGTTTAGTTCCTAACAAAAGTACAATTATGAACATCTTGCACGAGGGAAAGAGATGGAAAGGTTATAAAATTATAAAAGTTATTATAGTTTCAACGGTTTGCACAGTAGTGTTTGGAATGTATTCATAATGGCCTTGATCAAAGTCCATCTTCCAAAACAATAAATTCTTTTATTTAGGAAAGCATCAAATTGGCAAAGTCCATGGTAATTCTGGATCTGATACAACCTGGAATTACCCCACAATATTACAAGTTAGAAACAACCCCCAAAAGTCACATTCTCCAAAAGAAGTAATTCAATGTTGCTTGATGTTATAAATCTCCACCTCAAGGGGGTCCAAGCATGGATAGCTCATTTCCCATGGGAAGAAAGATCACCTAGCCAAAACACTATCTTAATCTCCACTCCTCCCCGCTTAGGAATGTGGCAAGCCCAAAACTCTTACCCCATGACTGCCACAGAGAAAGTAAGAAAAAGAACATATACTAAGCCTAACTAAAATAGCTACACATATGTCAATTTTGGGCTTGATTTCTTAATTTCAGATGCACCTCGCTGTGACCCCTGCCCTGAAGACCAATACACCAACAAGGAAAAGGACCAATGCATTGCCAAGAAGATCCACTTCCTTGCCTATCAAGACACCCTGGGATACACTTTAGTTTTTCTCACTCTTTCTCTTTCCATGATCACAATGGCAGTTCTGGCAATTTTCCTTAAACATCGTGACACACCGATTGTTAAGGCCAACAACCGAGATCTCACCTATATCCTTCTGTTCTCCCTCCTGCTCTGCTTCCTCTGCTCCTTCCTCTTCATTGGTCAACCAGGGAAGATCACCTGTCTCTTCCAACAATCTGCCTTTGCCATTCTCTTTTCCCTTGCGGTTTCCTCTGTGTTGGCAAAAACTGTTATGGTGGTTCTGGCCTTCATGGCCACCAAGCCAGGGAACAAGACAAGGAAACTGTTAGGAAAGCCATTGACCAACTCCATTGTCATAGCTTGTCCCCTGGTCCAAGCCCTTCTTTGTGCCATCTGGTTAGTAACCTCTCCCCCATTTCCCAACTTGGACTTCCACTCCTTGGTAGGAGAGGGCATCTTGGAATGTAAGGAAGGCTCAACTTCAATGTTTTACACTGTCCTTGGCTACCTGGGATTCCTGGCCCTCATCAGTTTCACAGTGGCCTTTCTGGCTAGGAAATTGCCTGATAGTTTTAATGAAGCCAAGTTCATTACTTTTAGCATGCTGGTCTTTTGCAGTGTTTGGATCACTTTCGTCCCCACCTACCTGAGCACCAAAGGGAAATCCATGGTGGCTGTGGAGATCTTCTCCATCTTGGCCTCTGGGGCTGGTCTCTTGGCTTGCATCTTTTCCCCCAAATGTTACATTATCCTACTGAGACCCCAACTTAACTGTAGGGAAAATATGATAAGGAACAAAAATCTCTGATGCACACATGGGAAACTTTTAAATTTTTCTTTGAAGCATGTTTTTTTTTTTACATTTAAAATAGAAATAGAATAGAATAACAGAGTCGGAAGGGACCTTGGAGGTCTTCTAGTCCAACCCCCTGCCTAGGCAGGAAGCCTTACACCACTTGAGACAAGTGTGTCAAATCCTGTCGAGCACTGGACACCTTTTCCAATAAACCACGTTACTCACAAGTAATGATATACGATGGTAGAGTTTATTGCAGGTCTTCCAATCACGATCAGTAACTACAGCAATGATATTCTGTGCAAAGTCAGCGTTGAGAGCAATTGCCCTCCATGGTGTCTTTATATCCTCCCCTCCCCATTAACCTAACATCCGCCCATTAATTAAGTCCATGCCTCCACCCCATGCCTAATCGATTGAACCTATCTCTTCCTCCCCTTAACCCTTACAGGCCACATCCTCTCTTTTTCCAGCATATCGCAGCTCACACCTTCCCCTTAACCCAACTCCACAGATCCATCATCTTAACAAGGATTAAATGACTAAACAGTCTGGTTTGCGGAGCCACCCCTTGGCACATCTAATGTCCCCAAACTGCCTGCATTCTTCAGAAATCAGGAATTTTCAGCAATCTGCAGCAACTTCAGGAGCCGCCCCGCACAACAGCTGATGGGCCGTCATTACTTCCCCTGAACTGCTGGGGAGGATGTCGGGACACTTGTCAGCCCTTGGACTGTGTGTTGGGAATGTTTGGACACTGGTTAGATCGTGGTTGGATCGCCGAGCCCAACAAAGTGGTTATCCAACATCTTTTTAAAAACTTCCATTGTTGGAGCATTCACAATTTATGGAGCCAATTTGTTCCACTGATTAAATGTTCTAACTGTCAGGAAATTCCTCCTTAGTTGTAAATTGCTTCTCTCCTTGATCAGTTTCCACCCATTGCATCTTGTCCTGCCCTCAGATGCTTTAGAGAGTAGCTTGACTCCCTCTTCTTTGTGGCAGCCCCTGAGATATTGGAACACTGCTATCATGTCTCCCCTAGTCCTTCTTTGCATCAAACTAGACATACCAAATTCTTGCAACCATTCTTCATATGTTTTAGCCTCCAGTCCCCTAATCATCTTGGTTGCTCCTCTCTGCATTTCTTAAGCATGATGACAGAGAAAGAGAAACATGTGCATTAAATAATGCCTTGTCAAGTGCTATAACTAATTACAGTAAGAGTCAGTAGTCTGAAGTGGGCAGATATATAAATTGAATGAATCAGTCAATGAATAAATACTTAAATAATCCTGCTATCAGGAATAATCATGCAGCCCCTTTTGATCTCATGTCTTCCAGTTGTCCACGTTGAGGGCCAGTGCTCTATGTAGAAAGAAAGCTTGCTGTTGAATACAAGTTCATTAAACTGTTGTGGAAAAATCCAATGAAAGAAACAAAAGGCAGCAACCCAAGACAACAATTCTTATTTGACATTATACGCATCTCAGATTGGATGGCCAGTTTAACTATTGGGGATGGGAATATTGGCATATCTTTATGTTATGTCTCACCTGTACAAAAGAGGTGAGAAGTCCAAATTTCCAACTGAATACAAACAAGCAGGCAAATCCAGTAATTATAGAGTTAAATTCCTTGAGCTGATAAAGTTCTTGGCAGTCTCTCACATGCTGTCTGCCAAGTCCGAAAAGAAAGCAGGAATATAAATCACACAAGCTGTCACCACACAGGATACTCCGGAGCTCCTCTGAATAAGTCACACGTTGTCCCGAACAAGTTCCCAGAGTGAACACACCCACTTTTATTCCCTGTCGGGCGTGTCAGTCCCTCAGCTCAGTCTCTGATTCGTCCCTTCTTTCTGCGTTGCAGCTCGCACTTTTGCCTGCGACGCTGCCTCGCATCAAGCCAGCATTCCTCTGCTTGATTCTCAGTCAGAGACTCTGATACGCCCTCCTCCTTTTTCTGATTAGCCTCAGGTCTTCCCTCCCAGTTATCTGCCAACACCTGAGGCACAATCAGGGAGGAAGGCATTGCCGAAGAGGAAGGTCCTGGGGAGGATGGCCCTGGGGAGGAAGGCATTTCCAAAACCTCCTCTTCCCCATTGTCCAAGTCTTCGTCCTCTAATAAAGCAGGCTCAAACCTCAGAGCCACAACATCTTTATATATGTGATTTTCATGCCTAATACCTCAGATCTTGTATTCTTCTGATGCTACCACTTTAATTTCCAGTAAAAGTCCTTTTCTCTATAACAATGGAGTCTAAGGTTTTCTTTCTTGGATTTTGAATGGAGCCATTATGAAACCATCCTAGCTGAAGACTTTGGTTCATGTCTCTTTCTTGGAACCTACTACTACTCACTTAGGCCTCATTAAATCCAATAGATAAATAGACTATATTTTCATTTCCCACAATTCCAAGAAGGATATGTTCTAATTTTTGTTTCTTTTAATTAAATCTTTCATTATTTTGGTATTTTAAAAGGTTAGGTTCCATATCAATGTTTCTCTGTGTATATAATTGTTTCCATAGTCTTCCAAAGCTTTGTACAATTTCCTGTTTCTATTCCTTTCTTTTTTATATATAATAGAGATTAAATTCCCAACTTCTGTTGTGTGGTGGAGTTTTGTGGTTGCAATTAGAAAATAATATCACTACACACACATTATTTTAACAATCCCTTGTGCCATGTCATATCTCAGAGGTTCTCGGTAAAGATGATGTTTTATGATAACTAGGTTCCCTTAGAGAACAAAGAGATGCACTGATATTTATACAGTTCACAACAGAGAAAATGGTGTAAGAAAGGAAGGGCAATTGATTCATGCATGCATATTCCTAAGTAATACTGTAATGGATTTCAGGTTTCTTCCTACTCTTTTATTACCTACAGAGAGCTTAATTAAAATAAACATTTGCATCCAGGGATTCAGAGGCTGCTCTAGGGATGTTCTGGGAAGAATTACAATGGGGCTCAGTGGGATGCAAGAACACTTTTTTAAAAATTTCTCAATTTGTATATTACCTACTCTCATCACACTGAAAACTGATTTTCCCCACTGTCCATTTTTCCTTTTGACTTCTTAGAGGTCAACTTCCTCATAGCCGTGGCCCATTTTAAATAAGGCAAAGTCAACGACCAGCTAGTTTTGCAAGGTTGCCATTCTTGGACATTCCTGCTGCTCATTTAAGGGACTTGTAGGGTTTCAAGTCTTATGTATACATTCTGTAACTATAGAAGCCAGATTTTTTTTTTCATATTAAGAAAGGCATAGGCTGCAAAAGCTGGTGCACCAATGATGGAAATTGCAGGCCTATAAATATCTCTGACATTTAACATTCCTACGAAGTAATCATATCTACTGAGAAGTGGGGAGCTCTCAGTGGGGGTACCGACTTTTGGGCACTGCCTTGGATTTGTGATGTGTAGTTTTGGACAACTGGAATTGCATGAAATGTAGTTAGATTCCCCATTGCAGGTGGACCTCCTGAGGCTGGAAAGTGTGAAAGGACATTTTCCACACAATAAATACCATCTCTTTGGTAAGTACGGGGGAGTTGGAACATAGCCAAGATCGACCTGTTGCTCAACCCGAGTCTTCTCCATCTTCTTCAATGTTTAGTTTAGTTTAATTTAGTTTATTGTCATTACAATGAAATCAAATACCATCTTCAGTGTACATTATGACTATGAAAATAAACACAAACACATATCCTTCACATACATTGAATTGAAAACCCCTGTTTTCTTCAGCTTTGATTGGCTTGGTGATTTTGGCACCGATACAGACTGGAGGCAGAGGTGAGATTCAAAAATCCCAGCAACTGGTTCGCTGCCCAGTTGCTGGGTGGGTGTGGCCATTGTGGGCACGGCCTACCAGAACTTCTGGGAGGGCCGTCTTTCGCCTTCCCCAGAGTCTGGAGTCTCAGGCCTCTGGAATCTCAGAATCTCTGGAATCTCTGGAAGGGCAAAAGTGTCCTCCCCCAGGCTCTGGAGGCCCTCCAGAAGCTGGAAACAGGCCCATTTCTGGAGTTCTGGTACTTTTGGAAGGGCCATTTTTTTGCCTTCCCAAAGATTTGGAGGCTTCCCTCGGGCCTGTGGAAGGGTTGGAAACAGGCCTATTTCCAGACTTCCAGTACTTCCGGAAGCCCATTTTTCCCCCTCCCAGAGCAGACTCTGCACTTACCTGCATCAAAAATGGGGTGCGTGGAGATTCCTGGGAGGGGAGGGGAGGGAAGGGGTGGGTGGGATGGGACCAGCCGGTCAGTTCAAATACTCGTTTGGTGAACCAGATGCAAATTTAACATCCGGTTTACCTGAACCAGTCTGAACCGGTAGAATCCCACCTCTGGCTGGAGGGCTGGGAAGTTAGTAGCCCAATGGCCCTCCTTTCCGCATCAGAATCAGGCCCCTGTGGGACATCCCTGGCCCTCTCTAGTGGCCGACGGAGGGGTTCCTCCCTCTCTGGGCATTGACTGGCGCCTCTCCTGGCCTCAGCGAGGGTGGTTCTCTTGCACTGTGTGCTGCCTGTACTCCAACAGGTCCAGTTCTAACAGTAGCCAGCTGATACCACACATGGAGGTCATCCAGGATCCCCACCCCACCCCAGGCAATTCTGATACAGTTAATCTGTCTCGGAAGTGGTAGAGTAATAAGTGCTCTAGCCAATCTCTTGGTCTTCCAGCCAGGCTGTGAAACTCCCAAATGTACTCAGCCACTGATTGACTTCCCTGCCTTATGGAATGGATTCTGGACTCTGCCAACAGGCCTGCAGGGGTCTTTGAATTTGGCCCGGAGCCCCTCCAGGAAGGCGTCTATATCTCCCAGTTCCAGAACTCCCTTCTCATGGAATGCCACCACCCACTCAGTGGCCTCTTCCTCCAGGTTCACAGTGGTGATGTTCACGATGGCCCCCTCATCAGGGAAGACTTCTCTGTACCAATCCAGGTAGTTCCACACCTGATTTAGGAAGTAGGTGAGCTTCTCTGGCCAACCATCAAATGTAGCATTCAAAGTCTTCCCAGACCAACACATAACCAGACGGCACCCTACCACCTGCAGGGTGGCATGAACTTGGGCTCCTTCCATCACAGGGACTAGTAGGGGTTGCCCAGAAGACACTGAAGGGTGGCCTGATGCCAATGGTGGTATTCAATTTTTTTTACTACCAGTTCTCTGGACATGGCTTGGTGGGTATGGTATGGCTTGGTGGGTGTGGTGTGGTGTGGTGTGGCTTGGTGGGCGTGGCTTGGTGAGCATGGCAGGGGAAGGATACTGTAAAATTTCCATTTCCACCCCACTCCATGGGAAGATTACTGTAAAATCCTCATTCCCTCCTCACCTCACTAACTTGCTTTCCAGCTCCATATGTGCAGAATAATGTGACCTTGACTTAGAAGAAGAATGCTATTATGACTAACCATTATGACTAACCACATAAACTCCAAGAAATTCCCCCCTCCCATTTTCCCAGGCTCAAGAATGTGGCAGTGTGGAAGCATCTAGTGTCAAAATGGCTTCCAAAGCTGACAGTTTCCTTATTGTTATGGGTAATATTTTTTTTGTGGGGTTACATATAGTTTAATTACTCTTTCAAGTTCAAGGAAGAATGCATTATAATGGTCTTCAGTAGTCTTACAGCTAGAGAACAGAATGTGTCAATCAAGAGATAATAGATTGGCATCTATGAGATCATAATTGGCTTTCTTGAAGTTATACTTTGGGGATCCATCATTATGATCCACTTTGTGAGAGCGTAAATTGAGACAAAAGTCGATCATACTGTGGTCACTGTTTGAAAAGGGTTCTTGTATTTGTAGGCCATATATTGAGTTTGAGCTGTTGCAGAAGATGAGGTTGAGGCAGTTGTTGAGTCTAGTGTTGTTAGTTACTAATTGATCCATTCCCGATGTAGTAACAACATTGTACAGGGTTGCATGTATGGGTTCAGATATACATTCATTTAGGGTCCAATTTATAAGAGGTAGATTGAGGTCACCAAGGAAAATAAAAGGGTATGGGCAAGAGGCAGTCCACATTAGCAGTGAAGTTAGCTTGCTTGCATGAAGTATGTCATAATCAGGGGCTCTGTAGCATAGTAAGAAGCAGATTTGTGGTACTTAAGGACAGTTCACAGATGATATTCTCTGGAAGAGCAAGCCCCTGTGTAATTTGAATCTTTTTTAGATTTAGGGATTTTTTGTAGAAGATAGCAACTCCACCTCCTCTACGGATTTCGTGATCTGACCAATAAATGTGATATTTGCTGTCTGTGGTAATGGAGTCTGGAAAAGAGTCATTTAACCATGTCTCACAGACAAATATAATGTCAAATGTGGTCATACCTAATAAGATGAGGAATTCATGCATTTTGTTTGCAAGACTTCTTGCATTGAGTAGTTTGCATTTTAGATATGTAGTAGTGGGTCTGGAGGAAGTAAGGGCGTGCATGCGTAACGTTGGATGTTGGGGTGATGGTTAATGGGATGTAAGTTGAAGGTCTTGTTTTTGATACATTCTGTGTTGTAGTCAATGTATAGGTTCGTATTTCCTTGTTCATGGAGTCTTTTGTGTTCAGAGTGAAGTTCATGGAATCGTACATGTTGCTGTAAGGTTAGGTCAGGGTGAGAATGGAGATTATTATGGTTGGTGTTGCTCTTGGAGAGTGAATTTATAATGTAAATTAATTTTTGTTTGCTTGATTCGTTTTTGCAAATGACCCTGCAGAAGCGTGGGGCCACTGAGCTGTCACTGTTTCTGAACTCTGGGCCGATGCGGGAAATGTTGAGTATTTCATCAGGAGAGATGGTTGATGTTTGATAGCCACTGATGACATTGTGGACATTTGTGATGTCATCATTGTCATTGTTGTCCTCTAGACCAAATAAGATGGCATTGGGATGCTTCCGTTGGCACTTGATGGCTTCTTTGATGAGGATTGGGATATCATTATTTGTTGGATTTGTGTTTTTTTGTGGATTGGGTTGTGGATATGGTTGTTGGGTAGGGATGTGGTTTGTGGCTATTGGATGTTCGTTTTTTTGTGTTGTGTCTTTTTTTGTGTGTGTGTCTTTGTGTTGTGTCTACAGTATCAACTCTTTCGAATAGGGCAATATATTTGTCCAGTTTGAGTGTGCACGGTGGGCAGAAACATGGAAATGGATGGTTGGATGATTCTATGAATTGAACCATTTGCTTGGGTAATCCCAAGCAGCCATGGTAAGCATAGATGTCACATAGGGAACATTTGATGGAATTTTTATTCTCCTTTAAAGTTTCTTTACATATAAGGCATGTGCAGGAGTCTTGTGGTTCATTGGTGGGGATTTCTTTCGTTTGGTCTTGTGGTTTGGCATTGGATTTTTTTTCCTGGCATGGTAGGTTTGTTATACCTTGTGTAGGGGAAATGGGCAGCCTAAAATTTAATAAAGAATCTGAAAGAGTCACCCACCCTTTTATTTTCAATGAAAGCCACTTGTTCCCAGTGAAGGTGTGTCCCCAACTTTGTAATATAGATTGTCCTTGAAGACGTGAATGTTGATTTCCAGCAAAGCTTTTGTCCCTTGATTTGTTTTAATGAGGAATCTTTGAAAAGCAGCATCAAGTCAGGTTACAGATACAGTGGAAAAGAAAATCCATGCAGAAATAATAAAGAAATACTAATGTTGACAGCATACTTGTACACATAAGCTCTTGGGGCATTGCAGAATTCTCTATTAATTTTTTCATTCAACTATTTCTTGTTGTATATTTTTAATGCAAAACGTTAAAATGTATGACTAGATAAATGTGCTTCATTAATAAACCAGGCCGTGTGAAGTGGATATTAAAGGATCTTCTCCTGCCCCTGCTATTTTTTTCTGCTTTCAGGGGATGGGTTGATGGGTATGAATTAATGGAACAGTTAGAAAATTGTTCAGTCTTGGGCAGAGAGGAAGGAAGACAAAGTTGTGTGATAGTTGTAGATGTTTCCTGAACTTACAAGAGTGCTTAGGGATAGAGAGAGTGAGAGAGAAGGGTGACCCAGAAGTACCCCACATAGCAGAACCCCCTGGGGGGTTCCACCACTGAAACTGTCCCTGAGTGGAATGAGAGCACAGCCAGGTTTCATATCTAAAACCTTTCTAAGTGGTTCAGCGGGATGCCCTGCTTGATGGCATGATGATATGGATGATGATGAGGAGGAGGATGTACAATGGGGCATCCATTATCTGTCATACCCCCATCAGAATCTGACTCGGAGGGGGAAGCCGAACAGCTGACAGGGAGTGGGAGTGTGGCTCCATTGGCTGTGGAAGAAACTGGGGAAGGGCAAAGTCTGTCTGAGCAGAGCAGGGGAGAAGTAGAGCAAGGGAGAGGGAATTCAAAAGAAGACCCAGGCCCACCCCCTCTTCATCCTAAGGCATGCAGGGAGGAACGGAGAAGGGAGCAACGTGAGTTGCATGGCTTATGGGGGAGGAAAGGGGCCTGATTCCTTCATTAGCTGCAGCTGGGAACACAGTGTATAAAAGAGGAAGCTGCACGCAGCAAGTTGTTGGGAGTAAACATGAATTTATCTTGTATTGCCATGGCTTATCTGTGTTCCTGGCGTCTTCCCAACTGTGTGAGTTTTGCCGTGATTTAAAGTCTGCAATTCCTTCTCCTGCCCTGTCAAGCTAATTACTTCAGCTTGGTTTCTTTGAATTTTTAGTTACAGTTTGCATGTACCTTGTTTTGGACTGAATTTTCTACAGTTAAATGCTGTTCCTGGGGAGTTTTTCTCCAACCAAAGGTAACCTGGATATTGGGGGCAAAGTTAGAGATAATAAAGGGACTCTTCTGGCTTATTTGACTGTGTTGCCTTTGTGCCACACCCTGGGTCATCACATCATCTCTCTGGGACACTGCAAATGCAGATGTCTTATAGTGTTATGATTGGGTATTATACTTGTCACTCAAGGAAAGGAACTCTTCCTGGTTCAAACTGCAAAGCGGGGGGGGGGGGGACGGGGGCGGACTGAAGAATGATGTAGAGCAGAATGTTGTGCCTGAGAGAAGATCTGGATCCCGTCCTCAGGAAATCCTCCATCAGTAAGAACAGTTCATTTTGAAATACTTGTTTAAAATATTAATGACCCACTCGAGTGATAGGGAGATTGGGCAGAATGCATCTAAGTCATAAAGAAAAGAAGAAAGCTTTTGATTATGAAAAACTATCCAGGTACCCCATAGCTGAAACACATCTCCATTGGCCAGTTAGGGAAACAATACTAAGATAAAGGCCATGGTGAGTTATTCCAGGGAGTCCCAGGGTGTTTCTCAATCTTGAAAGAGTTTGGTGGTGGCAGCAGAAATTGTAAATTCCAAAGAGATCTCAGAATTTAAAAGAGTTTGCCTCGCATGTACCCCCACATTAAGAGGATCGGACTAGGTGACCCCAAATTCTCAACAAATTCTAGTCACAGTTGCCCAATTGACAGATTGAGAGACACAATTGTGGGTTCACAAATAGGTTTTCCTCCTGTGAAAATGGCACGGACTCCAGAGTTATGGGGATAAGGTCAACATTTCCCTCCTTTGAGATTCATCAAACACTAGTAATTCTTACTTCATCTCAGTGGATTTCCACAGATTTAATCCTCCCTAAGCCTAAAGAGGTTATGGTGAAAACATGTTTATCTACAAGCTCCAAATACTATAGCAAGGTCCCTTTACATTTGGAGCTTAGATGATTGCTTATCATGAAGATTTAAACCTCCTCTGAAGTTACCAGAGCTTTACTTTTCTGCAAAACCCTCCTTTGGTTTGCTGTAGGGAGAACAATAGTCTCTTTCAGAGACCAATGATTTCACTCTTAGCATTGCTTTGGACATTGCCTGCAGCTGTCCAGATTGGCATAAGGCCAAACTGCTTCTGGAGGAGACCTTTCCAAGAACAAAAAGACTATTACAAACCTGGAGATCTTACTATCGGTGGAAACTTCCCTCTCTCCCTAACTATAGTTCTACAGCTCCCACACGAGCCTCCTGGTGATTGGGATAACCTTTCTCTGTAAGTGTTTCTTGGTTGTCCTTTTTTTAGGGCAATATGGAAAGGGCAGTCTTGAAGATGGGGAAGATTTAAATCCCACCCAGCCTCTTGATGTGGAACTTTCCTAGTTAGGACACACTGATTCTCTTTGATGAATCAATCTCCCTCTAATTCCCATCTTGAGCCCTCTGAGTCTTCAGTAGTGAAGAAAAGCTTGTCACACTCAATAGGGAGCCAATCTTTTCTCCATGTTCCTGAAGGCAAAGTACACTTTGTCAAGAGGACAATTTGGCCTGAACTTGGGGAGAAATAATGCAGGGTCCTCTATCTTATTGCTGGACTGAATTCATCTTCCCATCTCATTACTCTGATGGTTTGTAACACCATCTTTCATGCATAAAAGTCTGTAGAGATTCTCAATCATTCTGGTCATGGTTGTCCCAAAGGTGTTTTTTTCAGGAGGCCACTGGACTTTCTTGTTTTTCTTTTGAAGACATTTCATTTCTCATCCAGGAAGCTTCTTCAGCTCTGACAGGATAATGAGGAATGGAAGGATTTATACTCCTTGCAGACAGCTGGTCATTTGCATCCTTTTAGAGGGTCATTGAAGCTGTTAGAAGTTTATCTGTGTCCTCAGGGTCACCTGAGTGGTGCAAATGGCTCTTGTAGTCTGCAATTTTTTCCAAGTGCTTCAATGACCCTCTAAAAGAATGCAGATTACCAATTGTCTGCAAGGAGTATAAATCCTTCCATTCTCCACCATCCAGTCAGAGCTGAAGAAGCTTCTTGAATGAGAAATGAAACATCTTCAAAAGAAAAACAAGAAAGTCCTGTGGCCTCTTGAAAAAAAAGCACCTTTGGGATCTGTCATACCTGCATTACATTTTACATAGTGAGGTCTGTCTTTTGTCCCACCAAGCTGGCTTCCCACCAATCTCCTGTTAATCCTGGGCACTTCTAGATCAGTTGAGGGAGCTTCTTTGGAGAATCCCCAACAGAAAGTGTTCCACATTCTGAGACACTAAGACGGCTTTTTCTAACTGGGGGGCCATCCAGATATATTGGCATCATCATTTCTAGCCAGAAAAAAACAACCTGCTCAGACATTCAATTTAATTCAATTTATTGGATTTATAAAGCCACCTAATTCCAAAGGACTCTGAGGACATGATAGGGTACCAGATTGGGGAAAAGTGCTTGGGAACATAGGACAGAAGATATCAACTTTTAATATCTCCATGACTGGATATAATAAATGGTGTAGTTTTATCAAGACGGTCAGCCAGATTTCCTTAACTGGACTCAAAAGTTCATTTTGGAAAAGTCAGTGCTCTGAGCTCATGCTGTAAATTGTAACTCACTTAAAATGTGCTGTGGAAAGAGGGAGAGGAGGATTTGTCACACACTTTTGACAATAGTATCAACTGATTGACAGCAACCCTGTTTTCTGACAGCAGGAAAACAAATCAACTAATTTCTACTGATCTGTTTCATGATCAATTCTTGGAATTTAGGTAATGAAATGACAGAATAAACATCTACCTCCTGCTCCTGTCTAATTTTTGTCCTCTAACACTTGCAACAAAGACCTGTTCCCAAGAACTACCAACACATTCTGGCTTTGGCATTTGCCATCCAGGAGATCAACAAAGACCCACAGCTTCTCCCCAACATCACTCTGGGCTTCCGCATCTACGAAGAGAACCATTATGCAAGCATGACTCCAGATGTCAGCCTGTCTCTGCTCTCCAGTCGAGGAAAAGTGTTTCCTAACTATAAGTGTGACACACAGGACAACCTTCTCTCTGTCCTTGGTGGTCTCAGCTCCAGAACTTCATACCAGATGGCAACCGTGTTTGGCAATTTCAAGGTTTCTCAGGTATTTGGACATGTACCATGATGAAAGGGGGAATGCTGTAAGTTTGGCCTTGTGTGGTTATTGCCAACAAATCCCAGAGTCAATTCTGCGACTGAAAGAAAACAGCTTATGAAGGTGCAAACTTGGGGGGATTTGGCTCTAGAATAAGATACCCTTCTAGTCTAGATAGTTTGAGGTTAGTAACAAAAAATACAGGTTCCATTTCCCCGGCTGTTTTGGGAAACAGAAACTGAAGGGAGGGGAGTTTCCGGTTTGTCGGCTTCGCGAGCGGTAGGGATTCGCGAAGCTGCGCGATCCCTGCCGCGCTAGCCGTTTTGGGGCTCCGACCCGGACGGGTGCGGAGCAAGGCTGCCCTGCAGGGGTAGCTGAAGGTAAGGGGGATCCGGAGGAAGGGTTTGGGGGTGTTGCAGACCCCCTCCCTGGCCGGCAGAACCCCCTTTTACCAGGACGGTGCAGCGGCGGTCCGCAATGGCCGCCACAAAGAAGTTGACAGCCGGGCAAGTATGCGCAGGAGGAAGAAGAGAAAGTTATTGAAAGTGAAAGTTCTTCTTGGTCGACCCAGGGCTTTGAGATTTATCTAATTTAATTCCTGGAAAAGATGGTTTTTTGATGATTTTTTCCACAAGAGAAAAAAAAAAGCGGCTATTTTGAGGTGCTGAAAGGAAAGTTTACTCTCCCTCCCGACGGAATTAAGCCGGAAGGGAGAGGATAAAGAAAATATATAAATTTGGATCTTGTTGGAGGAGATGCCTTGAAGACTTGAGGACAGAAATATAATCTTAATAAGGCTTTAAAATATAGATTTGGACTCTTTTTTTTTATTTGTTTGATACCACCCCTGGAAGAGGAAGGGGGAATTTTGGCTTGCTTGGATTTATTGAGGATTGTGGATTTTGGGATTGTTTTGCCTTTCTCTCGGAATATTTGGTTGGTGTAAGAAGAAAGAGGAATAAAGAAAAGAAAAGATTTATTTATAATGGCTTTCCTTTTTGAAGACCTGAGGGATGAATATGAGCAAACAAAAGCAGCCTGCAAAGATGGCATGGAAAAAGCTTTTCTATTTCTAGAAATGGCGCTGGTCAATTACCAACAGACAATGGAACAGATGGAAACGGAAGAAGAACAACAAGGAAGAGACGAAGACGCCATCTTCATTGAATCCCAAAACTTATCTAAGGAAGAAGGAAGGAAGAGAGCAAGGAAAATGAAGGACTTAAGATCTAAAAAAACATTTGAGAAAGAGAAAAATATGATGCAAAGTAAATATAATGATAACAAACAAGAGAAAAAGGGAATACAACAGAGAAGGGATCCCAGCAAGGCAGAGGTTAGAAGAAGAAGGGGGGGTAGGAAGATTTGGTGGGGGAAGAAAGAAAGGGGAAAGGCGGAGAAAAGCCTCAAAGCTTTAAAATTGGATGGGAGAAGAGGGATTTTTTTTAGAGACAAAGGATGAAATATAAATTTCTGTAAGAAAGATTCTGCTAAGGTACAGAAGATGGTATTGTAACATTTATATTTGAAATAGTAAATTAGAATGGTTTAAGATTTAATAAGAAATTAAAATGTTGAAGTTTTTAATAATGATTGATTTTTAAAATGTAATAAAATATCGAAGGAAAGGAGGATACAATGTATTTAAACATTTTTGGTGGATAGAATGTACCAAGCAGAACCAAATTGGGTATTTGTTATGTTGAATGTTAATTTTACTAACTTAGGGGGAGGATAGAAAGGCATCATACTCTGATTAGTGATTCCAGGAGAAATTCTTTTTATTATAAGAAGAGATAGAGGGATAATGAATGGGCAAAAGATACAAATTTAATGATTTAATTAAGATGGATTAAATAAGATAGAATTGTGAAGAGTGATATGCGCTATTATTTTAGCCCATGCAAAGAGAGGTAACTGGGGCCAAGGTACTTTACTAAAAGATTTTTTTATGTTTGTTTGTGTTTGTTTGTGTTTTATGAGAATATTGGGGAAATTATTGTAGAAAGACAGGGAAAGATTTAATATGTAATGATTTGTTTGTTGTTGAAACTTTTAATAAAACTTGTTTTAAAAAAAAAAAGAAACTGAAGGGAGGAATCTGGGTTGTGGCTTAGCTCTGTGCTCAGCTTGAAAATGAAGCTAGTCTGGACTTGTCTGTCTGCTGAACTGAAACTAAGAACTTACTTAAAATTTCTCCTCTCTACCATATTGGAAGAATCTGCTGTTGGTATTGTAACTTTACTTCATATTATTATGTATTTAAAGAAGTTAATGAATCAGTTATCTGTGTGTGCTTACTGGATTTGATTTTCTGCAACAAACTAACATTAACCTCTTCTTTTTCCTCCATCTCCACCCTCCTTTCAGCTAGGTTACCGCTTCTCTGACCCTGTTTTGAAGGATAAGAACCAGTTCCCCACTTTCTACCAGATCGATCCCCAGTATCACCTACAGAATGCAGCCATTGTCCGGCTCTTTCTGTATTTCCAATGGAACTGGATTGGGATTGTTGTTCAGAAGTCAGAGAGCAGTGACCAGTTCATCCAGATTTTTGACGCAACGCTTGCCCAGAATGACATTTGCATACAATTTGTAAAACAGATCTTACCCCAAATCTTAATATTCAATGAATTGAACAGCAAACAAATAGATGTGCTTTGGACCATTTTGAACAGTGATGCTCAGGTTGTGATTATCTCAGGGGTTTCAAGTGCTCTGCAAAGCCTTTTATTATCCCTCTCCTTTTATGAAGAAGAGTACCATGCTTCTTCTGGGAAGGTCTGGCTCCTGACCACCCAGTGGGAATTTTCAGCTATTGGCTATCACTACGAGTGGGGGAAACTAAAATCCTTCCATGGTGCTTTGTCTATCACAGTCCATACAAACCCAGTGCCAGGATTCAAAGATTATCTATGGGCTCTGAATCCACATGAACCCCACGGAGATGTCTTTCTCCCCAGCTGGTGGGAAGTTGTATTTGACTGTGAGGTTTTGAAGGCAGGTCTGTCCTCACCTGATGGCCGAAGGGTTTGCACAGGGGAGGAGAACCTGGCCACTCTCCCGGCCTCCGTCTTTGATGGAAAGGTGACCGGTTTCAGCTACAGCATCTACAATGCTGCCTATTCTGTGGCACATGCATTACACGCATATATGGTGGAATCACAATGGGCATTGAAGAGGGGCAAAAAGATGTCACAATTGTTCTGTGTGAAGCCCTGGCAGGTAACTCTTCAGCTCTTCCCTTCTGGTCAAGGAAACAGCTTTATAACAGATTAATAGAGTTGGAAGTCACCTTGTAGGTCATCTAATCCAACCCCCTGCCCAAGCAGGAGACCTTACACCATTTCTGACAAATGGCAGTCCAGTCTCTTCTTAAAGGCTTCCAGTGATGAAGCTCCCACAACTTCTGAAGGCAACTTCTGTTCCCTTGGTTGATGGTTGTCACTGTCAGGAAATTTCTCCTTCTTTCTAGGTTGAATCTCTCCTTGATCAGTTAATTAATTAATAGGATTCATACCCATTTTAGTCAATAGGATGAAGTGTGTATTAAGGGCACCATTAATTTCTGCTACATTTGTGGTGAGTACATGCTTAAGCCTCAAAGGCAAGACAAGAATGGACCTGTTAAGAAATTAAATAAACAAACAAATAAACAGACTGTACTTTGATTGTATGATTGGTGATCAAGACAAGTGCTAAAGATTTGGGTTAGGGACAATAAAAGCCCTTCTGTACCTATGAAGGACATCAATGCCTCTTGCCAAAAACTGCAGCGACATGCAATATTGGTGCATCTCATTCATTACTCTCAGTTAACCAAAAATATTTTGCAAAGAAGTAATTTGGAATTTTACTTATTTATATTTCCAAGCACCTAGTTTTCCTTGGGAATAATTTGTAGTTTCAGTCCTTGAAGCTGAAGATCTAGCAGCTCCACAAATAGAACTTTGCCTCAATCTACAGCTTGATTGCAACTTTGATATACAGTCTCTTCCTTTTATGGACTTTGGTTGGTTGTTTTGCAATTCCAGATGCACGTCTTCTTGAGAAACATCCTTTTCAACAATACCGCTGGGGAAGAAGTCTCCTTTTCAGAAACTGGGATGAAATATGCAGGATTTGACATCCTAAACTGGGTTGTCTTTGCAAATATGACAATCCTTCAACAGAAAGTTGGATGGGTAGATCCGGAGGCTCCTTCAGCTGAAGACTTCAGCATCAACCCCGATGCCATTGTGTGGGCCAGTCAGGTGGGGAGTAGATGTTGTTTCCAGGGGTCAGGAAAGCTGAGAGGAAGACCAGGTTGTTGTGATGGAAATTCTATTCAGTGGAAGGAAGAAAAGGGGCTGCTTTTATGCAGACCCCAAAGCCAAGCTGAATATTTCTAACCTCTCCATCTCAAAGCTGATCTCACTCTCCTTTCAGACAAAGCCTTTCTCCCGGTGTGTGAAGCGCTGCCTTCCAGGACAAGCCAGGAAAGTTGAAGAGAAAAAGCGCTCTTGTTGCTATGGATGTGTTTCTTGCCCAGAAGGGACCATTTCTAATGAAACAGGCAAGTTGTTCGAGGAGACCGTCCAGCAGGAAAAAGGAGGTGTGGTGTGACTGCTTGGGGAAGAGTGTGAGACAATATGAGGTGGCAAATCAGTTGAACAAATCAACATGAAAGTCATTCAGAACTTTTAAGAGTGGTCCATTGAATGCATCCTTTCTTAAGTTGTGGGCAGCAGTTGTAACTTTTATATACTGTATATATGTTTTAATATTTTAGTGAACACTGTCCAGAGTCCCTTGATATAGGAGATGGGAATTTTAAAATGTGATAAATAAAATAAAATAATTAATTCCCGCTGAGAGGTTAATAGGTGCTATCACATCTTCTGAGATTGATTTCACTGAACCTGTCTGTGTTGTGTGTAGCAGAATTAAAGAGATGGGGCATATGGGTAGCATAGCCAGGTGCCTGTAATCCAGCTACTCTGGAGAGTGGGGCTTTTGGCTCATTTGAGCTTCCTTCACTGGGAAAGCAATTCCCTTCAAAAAGAATCCCTGGTTCTCTGTCTAACATTACCTGGTGCCTGTTCTTCCAGATGCAGCTCAGTGCATCTCCTGCCCAGAAGATCAACACCCCAGCAAGAACCATATCCTGTGCATTCCCAAGACCGTGAACTTTCTCTCATATGAGGATACACTTAGCTTTGTTTTAGTTTCTCTAGCTCTTGTCTTTTCTTTGATCACAATCCTCATGTTGGCAGCCTTCATCAAATACTGCAACACTCCCATCGTCAAGGCCAACAACCGCGATCTCACCTACATCCTCCTGGTCTCCCTCCTGCTCTGCTTCCTCTGTTCCTTCCTCTTCATTGGGCAGCCAAGGAACCTCACCTGTCTCCTCCGACAAACCACTTTTGGCATCGTCTTCTCCACTGCCATTTCATCTGTGTTGGCAAAAACTCTGACTGTAGTGCTGGCCTTCATGGCCACTAAGCCAGGAAACAGGGCAAGAAAGTTCTTGGGGAAGCAACTGATCATAGTCTTGGCTTGTCCCCTTGTGCAAACAGTTCTTTGTGCCTCCTGGCTGGCAATCTCCCCCCCATTTACTAATTTGG
>NW_020717531.1:45570-56327 GCF_900518725.1 Notechis scutatus | reverse complement strand
GGGGGGGGGGGGATTTTGGATATCGGATAGATTTGGAAAAATGGCAGAAATTATGGACTAGAAACTATAAACTAACAATGTCAACAGCTTATAAAGAGAACTTGTATAAGACATTTTACAGGTGGCATTTACCCCCAGCAAGAATAGCAAAGATGTTCAAGGATAAATCGGCAAAATGTTGGAAATGTCATTAGATACCTGGATCATATTACCATATGTGGTGGACATGTGCAGAAACTAACAGATATTGGACTAAAATACACACATGGTTGGAAAAAATGATAAAACAGCATATAGATTTAAAACCAGAGATATTTTTATTGGGAATTTTACCTGAAGGTTACATTAAAGAAATAACATATCTGATTATTAATGTTTTAACTGCAGCTAGAATTGCATTTGCTCAAAATTGGAAAAATGAACAAATTCCGATGGAGGATGAAGTGATTAAGAAAATAATGGAATGTGCAGAAATGAGTAGATTAACACTAGCAATTAGAGAGCAAGAAGAAAAGGAGTATTATAAGATTTTGGGATTTATTTTATCAATGGTTAGATAGAAAAGTAAGAAATTGAAGTATAACATAATAGTAATGATATAATTGATTATTTTTGAATAAGTTATATCACGAATAAAACTCAGTAAGAATTGAGATTTGCTCTTAAAGATAATTTGGAATTGAAATTAAAATTTTAATGATAGGATAATAATATATGATATGAAAAGTTGATTTATATAATATGAATGTAAAGTTAAGAGGAAAAGACTATAGTTATTGTGCACAGGATATATGTACCAAACCAACACACTGTACAATTGAAATGTTTTATTTGTTGTTTTGTATGTTGTTAAAAAATAAAAAATTTCTAAAAAAACCAAAAACATTACCGGGGTACCTGGGTCCCGGCCTCCCCGGATCCCCAACACCTGGGGTGCATGGAGAGAGCAGTAGTTTCCTCTGACCTCTCCCCTCTTTCCCTCATCAAAGGAAAGCTTCAGTCTCCTCACCCCCCCCCCCCCCCCAAAAAAAACCTTCCCTGTTCGATGTGTCACATTAATTGCATCCTTCCCGATTCTAGTCCCGCTCAATCCCCACCCAGTTCTTCTATGCGGCAGTTTCTGCTAGTTCCTCTGTTGCCACGTGTGCATCCAAGGTATCACATTCCCAGCTCATTGCCATGGTGACCATTAACCCCTTCTATGTTTGCCAGGAGGCTGAGTGGCTCTTGATGCTTCCTTATGTTGAATGAGAAAGTTGACAGATCTCCAGCCTCTCTGGATTTCTGCTCCCCTGAGCTCTGTGGAGAAAGGGTCCCCTGGACAAGAGCCCAAAAGTCCCTGTTCCCCAACCCACACAACTGACCCTACCAGATCCCACTTTCCCTTTTCTGATAACAGTAACCCTTTCTCATTCCAATTTTGGGAACAAATTTCCTTCCTTTTCCTGCATTCTGTAAATTTTCTTCCCTGGAGAATCAAAATTCTGCTGGTTCTGCCCTGGAATAAGTGAACCAATAAAAGAAGGTACCTCTTATTTTTTATTATTTATAGCCCACCTTTCTTTCTTTTTTTCTTTTCCTTCCTTCCTTCCTTCCTTCCTTCCTTCCTTCCTTCCTTCCTTCCTTCCCTTCCTTTCCTTTCCTTTCCTTCCTTCCTTCCCTTCCTATAAATAACTTAAAGCAGCAAACATAACTTCTTCCTCCTATCCCTGTGGGTTGGGCTGTGAGTGAATGAGTGGCCCAAAGGCACCCAGCCAGCTTTCATGCCTGAGGTGGGACTAGAACTCGTTTCCTGGTTTCTAGACCCTGTACCTTAATCACTAAATCAAACTGACTCTTTGTGACCCATTATTTTAACCCCTTGTGGCTAAAAGAATTTCCTAACGATTGGGTAGATTTTCATAGCTTCATGCACTCTGGAATTTGAATTCCCACCAGCTAGGGAATTCCATAAACATGACGATGCCAACTTGTTTTGTTTGAAATAAAGTTTATTGAAGTTGTATTTACAGTATAATACAGAGTAAATAATATTTTGTTGTCCCAATCCCTCATTGCAATGGGGTGGGGACACTGTATTAATAATAAGCATAGTAATTAATAACAATTTCCTTGCAATTATTTAAAAAAACCAGGTTTTGTTCATTAAATCCCTCCCCTTAGAATCCCCTTGCCCCTACCCCATTCAACCCAAAAATCTAGGATGCAGACTAAGAAAATAACATTACTGTCTCTCATAACCAGCACTGTGGCTCTGCCACATTTGTTGCAGATCCCATTTTTCACATAATAGCAGCTCCCTACTTGCTTTATATTTGAAGTTTCATTCTGTTTAGCTTTACTATTAATAGAGAATAAAATGCTGGGCTGGTACCAAGGTGCGTGTCTGTGTGTGTTGCACAAAGCAGAACATTTCTGTTTCTTCCATAATGTGATCAAATTGCTATGAATAGCAATATTTTACTTTAGGGAAGTATATGGCTTGATCATATACATTTTTCCCAAGCCAACCTTCTAACCTCAATGCTGACAACACCCCCCAATTCCTCCTCTCTTTCATCTGTGTAAATGTACAAGATGGCTTTTAGCCCTTTAAACTCTTTATTATGTAAAAAGTTTAGCTCCATGCGTGTGGAACCCAAGTCTTGACAAACATGTTATTTCTCTCCATGTCAAAATCCATGAGCCAGAGGCACCATCTTTATTCCTCTTGCAGAATTTTGGTTTCTTAGCAGTTCTACATTGGATGGAAGCTGAACAGGTGCATCTTTCCCAGTCATGAAATGTAGGATTGGTAAAGACTCAATTATTCTATTTTCATTCATCTGTAAAGGCACATGAGATCTGCTCTTTCCCAGCACAATAAAAATAAAACCTTTCTTCTTGCTGCTTTCAGCTCTTTTCATTCTTTCCATGAATAGAGTTAGCAAACAGGTTCTGAAAAGACTCTTGCACCTTTAAAAGTTACATTCATGAGAAATTCTCACCATATGTTTTTGCCATGTGCTTTACCCTTCTTAAAGTTATGGGGAGCATCTCAGAAATCAGGCTGCCATATTTATTTGAAGTTTTCCCTTTCCTCTGTATGCTAGATGTCGATGTTCTTAAAGTTGCCAAGGTTGAGAAACATTGGTCTGCCTCTTGCAAAATAGGTATGGATGAGCCACTTAATCCAATAAGGCCATGTTTCTTTCTCATTCCTTATAAAGACAATGGAGCAATGTTTTCCCCCTTTGCTTGTACTATGGGACAGAAAAATAGGCTGGTGGGGAAAAAAATCACTAAGGAAAAATGCAGTCCTCTTGGCTTACACAAGATGTATGTATGGGGCAGAGATAAAAGTACAGGTAGTCCTCAACTTATAACCATTTGTTTAGTAACCGTTTGAAGTTACAATGGCACTGAAAACATGGTTTATGACCATTTTTCACACTTACGACCATTGCAGCATCCTCATGGTCATGTGATCAGAATTCAAATGCTTAGCAATTGGCATGCAGTGTCCTGGGGTCATGTGATCACGCTTTGTGGCTTTCTGACAAGCAAAGTCAATGGGGAAGCCAGATTCACTTAACAACCGTGGTACTAACTTAACATCTGTATTGATTCACTTAACAACTGTCTTGTTTTGCATTGGAAATTTTGTTATAATTCGAGGATGACCTGTATTTCATTTCCATCAAAAGCATTTTACATTTGCACAAAAATAGCCCCTTTAGACCTAGCAAGATTCCTCACATCTTTTACTGTTTTCACCTTCACTTTTCCAACAAATGCACTCTATTTTTCTTTCCCTTCCTTTTTTATCCTGCAATTCTATTGACATACTTGCTTATCATGGCATTTTCTTCCAAATTTCATTGCACTTTTCAATACTTGGTTCTTGGCTCAACTGTCCATACATAGGAGCTAGAAAGGAGTCGCTGAATAACAGAGAGAAAGGAGGAACAGGAAAAGGTGTTTTTTTTTTAAAAAAGAATGATAGATATACAATATATTAAAACAATGGAATATTATAAATAATTAAATTAGAAAGGGAAAGGAAAACATTTTTTTAAAAAACCACTGAGCATCTGGAATCCTTATACAGGTGAAACTCAAAAAATTAGAATATCATGCAAAAGTTCATTTATTTCAGTAATGCAACTTAAAAGGTGAAACTAATATATGAGATAGACTCATTACATGCAAAGCAAGATAGTTCAAGCGTGATGTGTCATAATTGAGATGATTATGGCTTACAGCTGATGAAAACCCCAAATCTACAATCTCAGAAAATTAGAATATTGTGAAAAGGTTCAATATTCTCGCCTCAAAGTGTCCCACTCGAATCAGTTAATTAAGCCAGAATACCTGCAAAGGGTTCCTGAGCCTTTAAATGGTCTCTCAGTCTGGTTCAGTAGGAAGCATAATCATGGGAAAGACTGCTGACCTGACAGTTGTGCAGAAAACCATCACTGACACCCTCCATAAGGAGGGAAAGCATCAAAAGGTAATTGCAAAAGAAGTTGGATGTTCCCAAAGTGCTGTATCAAAGCACTTTAATAGAAAGTTACGTGGAAGGGAAAAGTGTGGAAGAAAACACTGCACAAGCAGCAGGGATGACCGCAGCCTGGAGAGGATTGTCAGGAAAAGGCCATTCAAAAGTGTTGGGAATTTCACAAGGAGTGGACTGAGGCTGGAGTCAGTGCATCAAGAACCACCACACACAGACGGATCCTGGACATGGGCTTCAAATGTCGTATTCCTCTTGTCAAGTCACTCCTGAACAACAAACGACGTCAGAAGAGTCTTACCTGGGCTAAAGAAAAACAGAACTGGTCTGTTGCTCAGTGGTCCAAAGTCCTCTTTTCTGATGAGAGCAACTTTTGCATCTCATTTGGAAACCAAGGACCCAGAGTCTGGAGGAAGAATAGAGAGGCACACACTGCAAGATGCTTGAAGTCCAGTGTGAAGTTTCCACAGTCTGTGTTGATTTGGGGAGCCATGTCATCTGCTGGTGTTGGTCCATTGTTCTTCATTAAGTCCAGGGTCAATGCAGCCGTCTACCAGCAGATTTTGGAGAACTTCATGCTTCCTTCCACAGACGAGCTTTATGGGGATGCTGACTTCATTTTCCATCAGGACTTGGCACCTGCCCACACTGCCAAAAGCACCAAAACCTGATTCAACGACCGTGGGATTACTGTGCTTGATTGGCCAGCAAACTCGCCTGACCTGAACCCCATAGAGAATCTATGGGGCATTGCCAAGAGAAAGATGAGAGACATGAGACCAAACAATGCAGAAGAGCTGAAGGCCGCTATTGAAGCATCCTGGACTTCCGTAACACCTCAGCAGTGCCACAGGCTGATAGCTTCCATGCCATGCTGCATTTGAGGCAGTAATTGCTGCAAAAGGGGCCCAAACCAAGTATTGAATACATATGCATGCTTATACTTTTCAGAGGTCTGATATTGTTCTATGTACAATCCTTGTTTTATTGATTGCATGTAATATTCTAATTTTCTGAGATTGTGGATTTGGGGTTTTCATCAGCTGTAAGCCATAATCATTGCAATTATGCCACATTGCGGCTTGAACTATCTTGCTTTGCATGTAATGAGTCTATCTCATATATTAGTTTCACCTTTTAAGTTGCATTACTGAAATAAATGAACTTTTGCACGATATTCTGATTTTTCGAGTTTCACCTGTAGATCTCTGCACCAGCAATAAAATCTGTAAGGAATTGAGGAGGGCGGAGCTGGCGTCGTGATGATACGGCATGCGATCTTGGAGGTCTGAGATTGCAGCCGATATCTTTGCTCCTGGACGATCCTATTGAATCTAAACCGACCCGAAGAGATGGTGAAAGTGAAGAGCACATCCTGTCGATCCCAGGGACACCGCAAAGTCCCTGGGAGATCCAGGAGAAGCTCTTCTTGCCAGCGGCAAAGAGGCAGCCATTAAAGCTGCTGAAGTTGGGACAGCTCCGAAACAGAAGAGAACAGAAAGAGAGAGTGAGCCGGTTTGGTGAGAACTTTTTCTTTATTCTAAGAGCTGAAAGGACACCCTTACGAAAAGAAAGAATCTGTAAAAGTTTTGACAGAAGTGATTAAGCGGCGATTTTAAACAGGAATGTCAAAGTAATTTTTTTCCCCTCATTGCTGGATTTTCCATACATGATCTTATATTTTGAAACTGGACTGGTTTTTTCTTTTTCATCTATTTTTTTTCTCCTTTTTGATTTTGTAACTATTTTAAGCTAGAGACTCCCATTTAGTTATTTGTTTTTTTAAAATATCTTTTTCTTTTTTTTTATTAATTCTTATTGCATTTTGCTTGGAAAAGGAGGGGAAAAGTGAAAGCAAAGAAACTTTGTAACACTGCCAACTAGAGGCTTGGAAATATTCTATTTCTCTTGTGACCAGACAAAGCTGAGAAAGAAAGAACTGAGACTTTTTTTCTTTTTTTTGGAAAAATACTTTATTAGTTTTACCTTTAAAAGAACAACACAACTACAAGTTATGTACAACAAAAAGACAAACAGGCCTTAGCATAGGCCAAGAGGGAGAGAGAGGAAAGCCTAAGAGAGGGGAAAGGGAAGAGTAAGGGAGGGGAAGGGTAGAGTAGGGAAAACAGTTAAAATAAAACCATATTTTGTGACTGTCTGTAAGATCCTTTCTTCTTCAAAAGTATCATCGGCGGTGCTTTTCTTTATCTCTGCTTCGGAGGCCCTCGGCCATAATTTTCCTAGAGGTGATCTATCTTTGGTTTAGCCAATTATACAAAGGATTCCAATTGTTGCAATAGGATGAGGATTCTTTATTTTTTAGTGCTTGGGTTAGTTTGTCCATTTCGGCGCATTGTAAAATTTTCTGAATAACCATATGTTCAGTGGGAATGGAAGGTAATTTCCAGCACTGGGCGAATGCCAGTCTGGCTGCGGTTAAGATATGAATTACAATATACTTTGATTTTTTGGGTATTTGTTTATCGAAAATTCCTAGAAGGAAGGACTCTGGTTTGTACTCTATTTGTTCCTTAGTTATTTCCTCTAGCCAGCGCCTAATTTTTTGCCAGTACTTCTGGGTTTCCTTGCACGACCACCACAAATGGAAGAAGGTACCTTCTATGCTTTGGCATTTCCAACAATTGGGGCTCGTGTTGGGGTGCATCTTCGCCAATCTCAAAGGGGGCAGGTGCCATCTATAAAACATTTTATATGCGTTTTCTTTATAAGCTGCTGATTTCGTGATCTTAATGTTCCTGTTCCAGATCCTTTCCCATTCTGCTAGAGTAATGCTCCGTCCCACGTTTCTGCTCCACGCAATCATATTTCCTTTGACAATTTCTTGTTCTAGTTCAGTTTCTAATAAATGTTTGTAAAATTTAGATATATATTTTTTGCTCGGTCCTAATAGAATTTTGTCTAAAGTCTGTAATTTATTGTAGATTCCAAATTCCTTAATATCTTGTTTATATCTACTATGAATTTGAAGGTACACCCACTGATCAATTTTAAATCCTCGCTCTTGTAATTCTTGTCGGGTTTTCAGTTTTCCTTGTGGGTCTAATAAATTTTCGTACTTAATCATTTTAGTTATATCCAAATTATTAGGGTGTACTATCGCTTCCATTGGAGATAGCCAAATCGGTATTTTTAGATAAAGTTTTTTACATACTTTTTTCCAATTGGTTAATAGAGTCCCTGATAAGATGCCTATGGAAATATGATTGCCTGGTGTGGTAATATATATAATCTATTGATCATTTTCTGTAAATCCTTTGTACAACTAGCAATAGGTCTAGGGATATGTAGGCATTCTTGGTGGGGGTAGGAGTACCTTTGCAATGAATGTCTCATCCTGTTTTGATCTGCAAGTTTAGAAGGAACAGGAAAATAGGTAAAAGTTCAAGGTACACAGTTGTGCTTTCTCATGGGACTTTCCAGACTTTCCCATGGGACTTTCCGTGGCTGTATGATCTCATCCTAGTAAGGTAACATCTGGGACTTTCCAAGATTGTATGTTCTCATGCTGGTGAGGTAATTCTGTAGAGGTCATTGTTTTCTGAATGCATACTGTACTTTTGTTTTACTTTTTTCTCAATAAATACTGCTACCTGAGTTCACTCAGGGCTGGCATTTTCTCAGACATTTTCCCTGTGTCTCATTTCGAATGTCAGACCACCACAGCCTGGGTTTCCCAGTTTCCCACAGAAAGGCATGCCATCCTTTCTGCATATCGTGGCCTTCTAATATTAGTGTTCTTTTGTTGGTTAAATTCACCCATTCCTTTATCCATAGTAGGGTGGCTGCCTTATAATATACTTCCCAGTTTGGCAGGCCTAACCCTCCTCTGCTTTTCAAATCTTGTAGGGCTTTTACATTAATCCTAGCTTTTTTCCCCTGCCAAATAAATTTCAGTGTTATCTTGTTTAATTCCATAAAAAAAAATTATTTAATTTGATTGGAATTGTCTGGAATAGATATAGAAATTTTGGCAGAACTGAGACTTTTTTTCAAGGACATTGCTATTCAATAAGATAGAGGGAAGAGTATTATTGCAGGTGCTCTTCTGGGTTTCTATCAACAGCTGGAGTCTGGTGCTGAAGGTCATAGAAAAAGAAAAGGTGATAAGTTTCTGGAGAAGAGTGTTATAACAAGAGCCTTGGATAACTAAACAAAGTGCAGTGTGTTTTCTTGATTTTTTTTCTAAGCTGTGCTACCCCTCCTCAACAGTTTACTTTTTGAAATAGCTATTTGGACTTTTAGTTCTTTGGAACTTGTCTTTGCTTTTTTTTTCTTTATGCTTGTCTTTGGAAGTTAATTTTTTACGTTTGTTTTTTATTTTAAAAGAAAAGTTTTAGTATTAATGATTCCCTTCCTTTTCTTTTTAAGGGAGTAGCCTTTTTTTCCCCTCTTTTTCTCTTTTTGATTTTCTGGTATTTTTGTTTTTCTATCTACCTCCAATACTGGTTTTTTCTTTCTTTTTATCTTCCTGGCTTTTTTTTTTTTCTCTTATGCAGTCTTTTATATTTGAGACCTCTTAATTGGATTAAGGTGTTGAAGAACCTGAAGAATTTTTCCTTTTTTTAAAGCTTTTTATTCTTCACTTTCCCGTCTTTTTTAGGATTTTACAACTTTTTCTCCTTTGTGTATGTTTATGGTTTTTTCCTTCATTTTTGAATTTTCATTGTTATCTAATTAATTGATTGGATTAAGGTATACAAGAACCTGAAGAAATTCTTTTTTCTTTTTTTATTATTACTATTTGGCTTCTTTTTTCCTACTATTTTTATTTGGAATCACAATTGGTTACTTTACAATCGGATTAAGGTCTAGAAGAACCTGAAGATTTTGAATTATTTGAAATGAGTAGGAAATTAACAGCTACCGGTTCTTCAATTTCTACTTCCTCCTCTCCACCATCTGGAGGACAACGTTTAATACAGACAATGTTAAGGCAAGAGAAAGAAAAAGAAAAAGAGACCCTGCAGATGATCATGCAAGGAATTCAAAACATTCAAACAAGATCAGAGAATATTGAAAAGAGAATAGAGAACATCGAACAAAGAACAGAGAACATTGAACAAAGAACAGGGAAAACCAATGAAAAAGTCGAGAACATCCAACAAATGATGATGAAGTATGATGAGAGAGTACTAAAAATTGAAGAAGAAGATAAACAAAGAGATAAGAAGATTGGAAACATTGATACCAGATTAACTGTGGTTGAACAAGATAAAAGTGGTATGCTGAGATGGGAGATGGACAGATCAGAATTTTATCTCAGATTCCAAAACACAGAGGAAGAAAAAGGACAAAATCTAGCTGAGATAATGATTGAAATATTGGCTGAAGCTTTGGAAATAACGGAAGAGAAGATGATGGATGGAATAGATGAGGTTTATCAAGTCTTCACAAGATACGCAATGAGAAATAGCTTACCAAGAGAAGTTCACATCAGATTTACAAAGAAAGCCATTAAAACGCAAATATTGCAAGTGGCAAGAGAGAAAACATTGAAATATAAAGATAAGGAGATTGTGGTTTTGAAACAAGTACCCAGAAGAGTGAGAGAGATGAGAAGAGAATACCGATTCTTGACCAAATTGCTACTTAAAAAAGAGGTGAATTATAGATGGCTGATTCCAGAAGGTTTAATGTTCACATGGCAAGAACAGAGATACAGAATTGATTCAATTGAGAAAGCTGAATCATTTTATACAGAATTTTTCAGAGGGAAAGAGGAAGAGGCAGAAAAAGAAATTTCACTAATTGAATTCCAAGAGGACTGCCAAATGACGACTGAAAAAGAGGAAGGTGCAGTGGGTGGAAAGGAGGAAGTCAAAGGTCAACGTGAACCAAGATCCACGAGAGCTGCCAATCCTAATGATAAAATATAACCATGGAAGAGAAAAAAATGATTACAATTAATATAAATGGACTTAATTCAGCCGTTAAAAGAAGGAAAACTTTCCATAAATTAGAGAAATTAAAATTTGATATAATCTGCCTATAAGAAGTACATATTAAAAAGCAATATGAACAATTGTTGATACAGCCAAAACTAGGGAAAATATTTACCTCCTTGACACAATGCAAGAAAAGAGGAGTGGTTTTATATATTAAAGAGACTATTCCAGCGAAATTGATTTATACTGATGACGACGGAAGAATACTAATGGTGGAAATAATGGATAATAATACGAAAACACTCCTGTTTGCAATCTATGCCCCGAATGACAAACAAGAAGAATTTTATAAAAAA
>NW_020717531.1:0-22687 GCF_900518725.1 Notechis scutatus | reverse complement strand
GAGGCTCCAGGGAGGCTTGCTATGCTAAAAACTGCCTTTTTTTTTTTTTTTTTGCTTGTGGGGGGTAGAGGAGGAGTGATGTCTGTCACACACCCCTGGCCACGCCCACCCAGCCGGTGATGAGGGCAAAGAACGGGCTGCTCAATTCGGTGATTAGTTTGCCTCTCCCTCCCACCGGCCGGCATGTAAGGGCTTCATTCAGTTTGTTCCTGCCCTCAAACAGTAAAGGTTCTCCGGCAGCTGGGTTTGCAATTGGCTTGAAACAACTGAATTCCAGGTCCTTCCTCCTCCTGCTCCTTTTTGCTTCTGTCTCCTCCTCCTCTTCCTGCTTCCTGTTTCTCCTGCTACCTCTTCTTCCTCCCCACTTTCCTCCCCTCCTTCTCCCAGCATTGCAACTGGGCTTGAGTTCCCTTCCAGCACCTCTCTAAGTTTGCAAGATAAACACGCAGCAGCCCACCTTGCAACCAAATGCTTTCCCAAAGCCTTGTTGCAGGGAAACAAGGTATGTGTGTGTGTGGGAATGTCACCTTAAGTAGTAGGTCTCCAAGGGAATCCCTCTCTCGTTTGCACCAAGACTGCTGAGTGATGACCGAGTATCTCTCTGTCCCTGTCTCTGCCTCTCCTTCTCTCTTTTGAATGGTTTTGTCAGCACTTCCTCAACGTGCTGAATCTTCGGTTTATTTTGCTGGAAGGGTGAGTAAGAATTGTCTCTTCCCCCTCCCCCCCCCCCCTTCCCACACTCTTAGAAGAAAGTCACAGACAGGTCTAATCTGGAAGAGAATCACTGTGCTGAACCATTGAAAAGTGCAGGTGGTGGTCATTTACCCTCTTCCTGCTTTCCCAGGTCTTTGATGGGGGTTTCCTCTGGAGCAAAAGCAGAGAGCCTCTTCCGGTGAGGATTTCTCTTTGTGTCTTCTAATTTTCTTCTAGAGCAGAACAAAAAAGCCTCTTCCTGTGAAGGCTTTTCCAGTTCTTTATTCTGATTTTCTCCAGGAGCAAAATAAAGCCCTTTCTAGTGAAGTCTTCCCTGTGTGTTTATTCTGATTTTCTCCTGGACTGGAGCAAAAACATCTGGTGGCAGGCTTTAAGTAACAATCCCACACTTATTTTACTCCATGCATGGCCCACCCACTATTTAATTTATACTTCTGTTTGTGCTTCTTTCCCAAACTGTATACTTTTCTTCCCCCCCACCCCTCTCTCTCTCTCTCACACACACACACACAGAGGTCCATGGTAAAGTTGTCTTCCATGAAACCAGTCCCTGGTGCCAGAAAGGTTGGGGACTTCTGAATTAGACCATGCAGGAGAGCCCTTTTAAGGATTATGTATTAATAGAAAAGTAACTAACTTAGCTCTGATCCTAAACCAGGGGTCCCCAAACTTGGCAACTTTAAGACTTGTGGACTTCAATTCCCAGAATTCTGGGAGTTGAAGTCCACAAATTTTAAAGTTGCCAAGTTTGGAGACCTCTGTCCTAAATGCTAAAGCTGCTGCATATAAAAAACAGAGGAACTCTGATCAACTATCACAGCTGTTCTATATTAACATTCTCCAAATGCTGAATTCTGATTGGTCCACACGGACCGCAACCTGATTGGCCGACTAAGTGGCCGTGATTGGTGCGCTAAGAATCTACCGCGATTGGCCGAGCCGATCGCGGGAGATTCAAAGCGCTGTCATTGGCCGCCGAGCTGCGAGCTAGCTCTATATGAAGAGCTGCCGCGGCTCCTAGGGCTGTTCAAATCTATACACCTAAATAAAGAGCTGACTGTTCACCTTGGTCTCGCGTCTTTGTGGGAACCGATCTACCCGATCTAACACTGGCGACGAAGGTGGGATCGTGAGACACGAGACCAACCAAGCATGTGGCAAACGGCACAAAATGACCAGCAAGATGGCCAGCAGCACCTCGCCACCCACACCCTTCAACCCGGCCACTGAGGACTGGGAGTCCTACACCGACCGGTTCCAGATGTTCCTGGAATGCAGCAACCTCAAGGATGCCAACGGGCAGAGAAAACGGGCCGTGTTCCTGACACACTGCGGGCCCGCAGTGTTCAAGATGGCCAAAGCCTTGGCAAAGCCCGCCGACGTAAAAGAAATGGACTGGGCTGACCTCGAGCCCATCCTACGGAACCACTATGCCCCTGCCGTGCCCACCCTCATCCGAA
The DNA here is from genome assembly GCF_900518725.1 of Notechis scutatus. Next base: position 20,513 of record NW_020717531.1, on the reverse strand, counting down.
GGCACGAGTTCTACCGACGGGACCAGCGCGAGAGTGAAAGCATCAGCGACTTCGTGGCTGAGCTGAGGGATCTCGGAGGCCTGTGCGGGTTTACCGATCTGGACGAGGCCCTGCGAGACCGAGTCGTTCTCGGACTCTGAGACCCCGTCCTACAGAGCAGGCTGATGGCCAGGGGCGACATCTCCCTCGCCGACACCATTGCCGAAGCAACGGCAGCCGAGGCTACCCGCAAATCGGTGGCCCGGATGCGGCAGGCGAACGCGGCAGACCGACCGGCGGCCATCGAGACGGCCCCAGCACCGGAGAGACACGCGGAGACCAGCCACCGGGCGACCACCACCACCCACCACGGCGACGTCGATTCCCCCTCCGACACCGACGACGAGGAGGAGGAAATCCACCGACTCCAGGCGGAGCACGATCGGCGGGAACGGAGAGGACGTAAGTCGGGGTTCCAGTGTGCCGGCTGCGGAGGCGATCACCCCCGCTCCGAATGCAGTTTCCTTGATGCCATTTGCCGGCATTGCGAAAAGCAGGGGCACATCGCCAAGGTATGCCGGAACAAACGGAACTACAGTCCCCGGCGCCGAGGCAGCAGCCCCCGACGACGAGATGGCACCCCCCCAGGAACCGAGACCGCCAAACCGAGAGCCGATGGAGTCGAGACGGACGGAACAAATGACTCGGCAAGGCGCAACGGAGAGAAGAAACCCACCAGACGGTCATCATCGGCCATTCCTCGACCATCGACGCCCGGAAGGTACGCGTGGAGGTAGGCATCGAGGACCAACCATGCGAAATGGAGGTGGATTCTGGATCCTACCTCTCCATGGTTTCCTGGCGCACAAACGCCTGGTGCCTACCATCCGCTGCCGCGAGCTGGACGACCAAAAGCTGACCCTGAAGGACTATCAGGGAAACCGTATCCCTGTAGTCGGCATCGGACATTTTAAAATAACTTTCAAAGGCCACACCGAGGTACTGCCGCTCACTATCGTGGACAAAGACCGTCCCAGCCTGCTCGGACTGCAATGGTTCACACCGCTGGGAATCGAAGTGACGGGCGTTCACCACACCGATGAGGTGGACTGGGAAGCGGCGCTCGTAAGGGACTTCCAGGAGGTCTTCGACAACACCCTAGGCAAGTACCAGGGGTCCCCAATCTCCTTCAACCTTAACCCAAACGTTGCCCCAATCCACCTTAAGCCGCGGCGAGTGCCATTTGCACTCAAGCCCAAAATCGATGAGCAGTTAGATAAGCTCATCGCGCAAGGGGTCTTAGAGCCAATTGACCATGCCCGTTGGGAAACACCCATAGTCACCCCCATCAAACCGGATGGCTCCATAAGAATCTGTGGTGACTATAAGGCCACCCTCAACCATGCCCTGCAGCAAAGCGCCTACCCCGTCCCAGTGGTACAGCACCTTCTGCACTCACTGGGGGGAGGCTGGGTCTTCGCGAAGCTCGACCTGGCTCAAGCCTACCAGCAACTGCCAGTCGATGCCGAAACCACCGAGGCACAAACAATTGTAACACACCGGGGGGCATTCCGATGCAACCGACTCCAATTCGGAGTCAGCATCGCCCCAGGAGTCTTCCAGAGCCTCATGGAAAGACTTCTCCAGGGAATAAAAGGAGTGGTGCCCTACTTTGATGACGTGCTGGTGGCAACCACCAACAAAAAACAATTGGAAACCCGCCTAAGGGCGGTACTGCAAAAATTCAAAGACTCTGGCCTTAAGGTTAAAAAAGGGAAATGCCAACTCTGCACCGAGAGGGTCGAATTCCTGGGGTATCTCCTAGACAAGCACGGAATCCACCCCACCGGAAAAAAACTCAGAGCCATCAAGGAAGCCCCTAGACCAAATAATAAGGTGGAACTGCAGGCGTTTTTGGGACTCATTAACTTTTATAATGTTTTCCTACCCCAAAAGGCGACCGCAGCGGAACCCTTGCATAGGCTGTTGGATAAAACAGCCACCTGGACTTGGGGGAAGCGGGAGGAAAACGCATTTCAACAGACCAAAAACCTACTAACGTCAGACGCAGTCCTTATTCAATATAGCGAGACCCTGCTGCTGACGGTAACATGCGACACGTCACCCTTTGGCGTCGGGGCGGTCCTCAGCCACACGTTACTGGACGGGAAAGAAGCACCCATCGCCTTCTTTTCAAGAACGCTGTCCAAGCCGGAAAGGAATTACAGCCAGCTGGACAAGGAGGCCCTAGCGGTCATCTCCAGAGTGAAAAGGTTCCACGAGTATCTCTACGGTAGGACCTTTTCAATTGTTACCGATCACAAACCACTACTAGGGATACTGGCAGGGAACAAGGCCACCCCGAACATCCTGTCACCCAGGAAGACAAGGTGGTCCGAGTTCCTTGCCGCCTACAGTTACCAGCTGACACATTGGCCCGGCAAGGACATCTCGCACGCAGACGCACTGAGCCGCTCCCCCCTACCAGACCTGGAGGACGACCCAGCACCCACAACGACAACCCTGCAAATAGAGACTTTACCCAGCCCACTCTTGACAGCGCCAGACATTGCCCGAGAAACAAATAAAGACAAACGGCTGGTGCGAGTCTTGAGCTGGGTAGAGAAAGGGTAGCCAGAAAGCGACGGCAATGAACACTTCAAAGCCTTCAGGAACCGGCAAACCGAACTTTTCACGCAGAAGGGGTGTATACTTTGGGGAGACCGGGTGGTGATACGAGAGACATTGCAAAAAAGGGTACTAGCCATGTTGCATGAGGGGCACCCGGGCATCGTTAAGATGAAAGCCCTGGCCAGGAGTTACGCTTGGTGGCCAGGGATGGACAAACAAATCGAGATGTGGGTGGCCGCATGCAAAAGGTGCCAGGAAACTAGATCCACCCCCCCTGCCGCACCAGTCCTGGAATGGGAAACCCCTAGAGGCCCCTGGTCGCGAATCCACATAGATTTCGCCGGGCCCACCAAGGGACACACATTCCTGATCACAGTAGATGCTTACTCCAACTGGCTGGAAGTAAGCACCATAAAAGCCACAACAACAGAAGCCGTCATAAAAAAACTGAACAAACTTTTCGCCACACACGGGTTGCCAGATGTGCTAGTGTCGGACAACGGACCACAGTTTACGGCACTAGCATTTGAAAAATACCTGGCCGAACGAGGAATAAGACATGCTTTAACAGCGCCCGCTCATCCGGCAGCGAACGAGAGGGCGGAACGAATGGTTCAGTACACGAAAAAAACCATACAAAAAATAGAAACCGGCAAAATACAAGAAAAAATAAATAAAATGCTGCTTATACAACACATCACACCCAACACAACCACAAATAAAAGCCCAGCAGAACTACTTATGGGCAGGAAACTAAGGTCCCCACTAGACCGATTGCACCCCACATACAACCCGGAGAAACCCCCAGACTCATCCAGTAAACATCGAACATTTAACATCGGAGACTCTGTCTACACGAAAAATTTCACGGGAGACCCACTCTGGGTACCGGCACAGATAACCCAGGTAACAGGCCCCCAGTCGTACCGACTACAAATCACTGACGGACGAAGCTGGAAGCGGCACATCGACCAGCTACGGTCAAGACTAGCCGCTAACAGCACGGACACACCACAAACAACTTCTAATAAAGAAACCAGAGGGGGGGGGAAACCTCAAATTCCAAACAAGGGGAAGAGGAAAGGCCTAAAACGCAAGCAGAACACCCCCCAACCAGAACAAGCCAACCAACCCCAAACAAAAAACCAGCCATACTCACCGGTAGACCTCGAACCGTTGCAGACGGGAGCTTCACCTGGAAGGAGCAGCCGAGCCAGCTCAACCAGCCCGGAGAGACCGGGCGGGAATGGCGGAGACGACAACTCGAGCGACCCAGGTAGACCGGGTGGGAGTTGCAGCCATAGGCCCGGCTCACCATTCCAGGCGGTTCAATCGAAGGGTTTGAGAGCGACGAGGAGCCCGTCTGAACCGGTCGATGACAAAACACCTACTGAGACGTGCAAGTCAACTAGGCAAGTACGAAGCCCTGCCTACCTGCGCAACTACGTAACCACGCTCCGTCGGACGAAACCAAGAGGGGAGGGGTGTTCTATATTAACATTCTCCAAATGCTGAATTCTGATTGGTCCACACGGACCGCAACCTGATTGGCCGACTAAGTGGCCGTGATTGGTGCGCTAAGAATCTACCGCGATTGGCCGAGCCGATCGCGGGAGATTCAAAGCGCTGTCAAAGCGCTATATGAAGAGCCGCCGCGGCTCCTAGGGCTGTTCAAATCTATACACCTAAATAAAGAGCTGACTGTTCACCTTGGTCTCATGTCTTTGTGGGAACCGATCTACCCGATCTAACAACAGCCACATTTTGGATCTGAGTGGAGGTCCTGGGAAAGGTATCAGAATAACACTTAGAAGGGACCTTGGGGGAAATGGCTGTCCAGTCTGTTCTTAAAAACCTCCAGTGTTGGAGCACCCAGAACTTCTGGAGACAAGCAGGTTCACTGGTTAATTGTTCTCACGGTCAGGAAGTTTCTTCTTAGTTTTACGTTGCTTCTCTCTTTGTTCAGTTTCCATCCATTGCTTCTTGTTTTGCCTTCTGCTTCTTTTGGAAAATACATTGCCCCCCCCTTCTTTCTGGCAGCCTGTTAAAAGCCTGTTGCCTATCACACTCTTGGGCAAAGCGTGTGAGCCATTTCCTCCTTTCAGTGGTCCATGAAAGTATATCTATAGCACGTAGATAATAAAGTCAAAAAAAGGTGAACAACATTTTTACAGAACTATAGATAAGTTGAGGCTGGGTGTGACAAGGAATGACTGGGAAGGGAGGGGCCAGGCGAGGCACCCCTTGATGTGAGTGACATTGAGTTGGTCATGCCCAGCCAGTCATGTGACCACCAAGCCACGCGCAGCCAGTCGTGACCACCAAGCCATGCCCAGCCAGTCATGTGACCACCAAGCCACGCCCAGCCAACAAGCCACACCTACCCAGTCACATGACCACCAAGCCATGCCCACAAATTAAGCCACACCCACAGAACCGGTTGTTAAGAAATTTGAATCCCACCCCTGGTGGGAACCCTTCCCGCCCACTCACTCCTTACCTGGAAAACTTGCCTGCTAAGTTGCTATTTTTCCTTTTTCTGACCATCAGCTGTTCTGCTGTGCCTGGAGATTTAGATTAGCAAGAAAGCAGGAAATTGTTGCATTTCTTGCTTTCTAGCTAATCTTTAGAACCTTCCTTAGGACTGAAGCAGTGCAGACTCACCTAGCCAATGGCAGAAACACAGATCTCTAAGTGAATCTGTGATTCTCTGAGCAACTCAATCTGCCTGCCTGCTTTGCCTGCTTTTGGGTAAAAGTTGCTCTTTTTTTAAAAAGAAAAAATTCAATATTTACATGCATGGTGTGTTGTGAGTTAATTTTATGAGTTTGCTTGCAAGTAAATTTTATGTGACAGACTGAGCTAGCCGATGGCAGATAGATAGATCTCTGAATCTTTGATTCTGTGAGCAACTCAATCTGCCTGCCTGCTCTGCCTGATTTTGGGTAAAAGTTGCTCTTTTTTTATAAAAAATTCAATATTTATATAAATATTTATAATATTTACATACAAGCCATGCCCAGCCAGTCACATGACCACCAAGCCACACCCACAAATTAGGCCATGCCCACAGAACCGGTTGTTAAGAAATTTGAATCCCACCCCTGGGCAAAATTCACTTAACTGTCTCACTTAGCAACATACATTTTGGGCTCAATTGTGGTCATAAATTGAGGACTACCTGTACAGTGATTTGTCACTGTGTTTTATTCCAGATAATAGCTGTCCATCTGGAAGGTGTCCTATTCAGAGTTCCTAATATTGGTGGCACCTATCTGGTAATGTGATTTGGACGATGATCATCAATCTGTGTCCTAATCTCAATCCTTCTTTCTGTCACTGCTCTGCAGGGTGCAGGTGTGATGTCTGTCTACCTCTTCACCAAACGTTACGCTGAAGAGGAAATGTATCGCCCGCACCCAGCCTTCTACCGGCCGCGCCTGAGCGACTGTTCTGACTACTCGGGCCAGTTCTTACACCCTGAAGTGTGGCATCGTGGACGCAGCCCTTCTGACATCTCCAGCGATGTTTCCATCCAGATGACTCAGAATTACCCACCAGCCATCAAGTATCCTGAACATATGCACATATCAACATCACCTTGCTAGACCTGCCATAGAACAAGGTGGACAAGGAGCCCGACCTTTGCTTGTAGATTACATTGTCCAATCCCCCCAGCTCCCTGTGAGGCTGCCCTACTAATGGGGACCTCTTTCCTTTTTTGAAGACCTTCTACCACCTGCTTTGCTATAAATGCCATCTCTCTCTCTTTTCCCCTTTCTCCCACTTTCTCCATCTGCTAGTGGGAGTCTTCCAAGCCACCTATGGAATTGCTGATGCTGATATTGGAAAACTGTTCTTATTTTTGGCTTCTTCCAGGAAGCTCTATCATCCAACTGAAAATTCTTCCTCACCCTTTCCTACCTTCCTGATCCTCCACAGACCAGTGGAAGAAGCAACACAAAGGGATGTTTTTTCTACTTTTGTGATGCTGCCTCAAATGTTTTCTCCTTTCGCTCAGAGAGTTGGAATCACTACCAAGTAACAGCTCACCAAACATGCTTCCCTCAACCTTCTCCCCAAAGATTTGACAAAAATGGAGTTGCGAAACCATCTCTGCTGTTCAGATCTCGAGAGGAAGAATTACCAACTGCTGTTTTTTAAAATCAATTCCTGATTGGAGAGGTTCAGTGCCCCCCATCTTATCAAACAGCACATAATTGCTTTACTCTCACTGGTACTGTATTTAGTTTTCTGACAGCAAATGGCATCTTATTTTATTTTCCTCCATGCCCAAAAGCCTCATTTCTCCAGCTTTATCCATCTCCAAACAGTAATCTTTCCATGTGTTAGTAAGAAATAATAGGTAAATGTTAATGTTTGGGGATTAACCCCTAGCAGAGTATTGCAGCAGTAGTCAAGCCAGGAAGGGCCCCAGAGTATACACACACTGAACACAAACACTGTTTGTAGTTTAAATAGTTTTTAATCCATTTAGAGTTTAAAGCATTGTCATTCAGTCCATTAAGTCATTCACAGTATTTCCATCCAGTAAGACTCACTAGTATAGTCCAAGTTAAGAGTCCTTGCAATATCTTTATCAGCCGATAAAGATATCTTCTCCTCCTCCGGTGCCTCTCTCCAGAGGAACAATCGCTGGATATTCAACAAGACGTTCAAACAGTAGAACAGTAGAATTACGCAGTAAATCAGCAAACAGTAGCAAACAAGAACAGTTCAGTCACAGGCACTCACAGTCAGTCGCAGTAAGACACAGTTAGTCGCAGTAAGCTTTCCAGCTTCTAATGCTTCATTATATTGTAACTTCTAACCGCACCCTTAATCGGCTAATTGCCTGCAGCATTGTGCTTAAAGTGATAAGCACTTAAACCATGATATCTAAGTTTTATATATTTATTCACCCAAACCATATGTGGTATCAATGTTATACCTAACAGTAATATATATAGGAATACCATATTGGTTTGACTAAGAGCGGCCTGGTCCAATGAAGTATCTTGCTATTTTTCTTTCCTTTACAGGTAGTCCTCGACTTACGACCACAACTGAGACCAGAATTTCGTTGCTAAGCAAGTGGTTGTTAAGTGACTCAGCCCGATTTTATGACTTTTTTGCCATGGTTGTCAAATGAATCACTCTAGTTGTTTAGTGAATCACATAGTCCTTAAGTGACTTTGTCTTTCCCTATGAACTTTGCTTGTTGTAAGCTGGCTGGGAAGGTCACAAATGGTGATCACATGACCCTGGGATGCTGCAATGGTCATAAATAAATGCCAATTGCCAATCGCCTGAATTTTGATCATGTGACTGAGGTTGCTGCAAAAGTTGTAAGAATAAGCACTGGCTGTAAGTTATTTTTTCTGGTGCTTGTTATAACTTCAAACAATGGCCAAATGAAGGGTTGCAAGTCGAGGACTAACTGTATTCTGGAATGAAGCATCTCTCTCAGATTGTTGCTAGACTAATCTAACTTTGAAAAAAAAAGTTTCCCTAAGTTTTTTCCCCAATAATTTTTCAACTACAAATGAATTGTAGTTGGAAGCAACCCCCCACCCCTGGTAATTTTCTGTATCTTAACTTCAGTTCCTGCTCCGTCATTCTCATCTTCTACTTGGGGGTGTCTAATGTAGCAACTTTAAGACCTGTGGAGTTCTGGGAGTTGAAGTCCATAGATATTAAAGTTGCAAAGGCTGGACATCCCTGTTCTAGATTCTGTCAACCAATGACTAGGGCACTTTTTTATACAGTCACAACCAACCCATTTTTGCAAGTTTTTGATATTGTTTCCAAGCCTGTTCCTGAAACCATTGAAATAATAGGGCATCATCATGGCAGGCTAATAGATGGATCCTATCAGGGATATTTTTCCTGCAGTCTCTGTTCTGTAATTGAAGAAAGTGACCTCGCTAATATCTAAAACTGCTCCAAAGCTTTTCTTACCATTTGCCTTCTTGCTGACTCAACTTCCTGGCTGTTTCTCCGTTTTCATTTTCTTCAGTATTGTGAAGAACTGACTCTACAGGTTGTTCTTCAAGAGACCTTTTTGAAGAGACATTTTCATTTGGACCCCCCCCATCAATAAGAACAACTAATACATCATTATAAAGCCGTGAGGAACTAATATTGTGAGGAAGCCATCAATGCCTCAAATGCCACTCCATCTTAAGCATCCTGGTCATAGTTGGCCACAAATCGAAGCTCCTTACAACGCGAGACTCTCTTCAGTCATGGTTCCTTCCATCTTGATGCCATGTATGGCCAGCAAGGTGAAAACCACATTTAAAAAAAAAATCACAGAGAGAAAAACCCACACGCATAAAGAAATAATTTAGTATTCAACTTCCCGTTCCTTTTTATTTCAGACATTATTCATTTTTGGTTAGCCCAATTTATCTGTGACTTCATTACTGCCTTCTACATTTTAATTTCTTCTTTAAATTATTTATATTTTTCGGGTGTCTGTTCCTTCCCTCTTAATTTTTAATTAACCGCATTTTCATCTTCCTTTTAATTAACTTCAGTTTTCAATTCCTTACAGATTTCTTTTTAATGAAATTTTTATTGGTTTTTAAAACAAACCTAAACAAACAAAACATAAAAACATCAGGCCATCTTCCATATATGTACATACAGTGTGCCGGTTGGTTTACAAATTGTTTTGTGCTTCCATTTCGTAGTCTTCAATTACAATTACATTGTATATGATCTCATATTTTCAATCCAATATTAAATACATTGGTATCATTATTAATCATTTGACTATACTTTTATTCATTCATGCTTTGGAAAATAATCATATTTTACTTAATTTGTTTTGTGACAATTCACATTATCATCCCAAATCTATCCTAAAAACATTTTGTAGATATAATAAGAAAAGAATACATCTTTATATATTTAGTATTTTCTAAAAGTCTACATATTTCGTTACTATACTTTATTGTCTAACCATTCATAGAATAGATCCCAAACTTTATAAAATTGTTTATCATCCTGTTCTCTAATTTCAAATGACAATCTGCTCATTTCAGCACATTCCAATATTTTCTTAATAATTTCCTCCTGTGATGGTATTTTCTCATTTTTCCAGTTTTTAGCAAATACAATCCTAGCCGCTGTTAATACATTTACAATCAGGTATTTCAAATCTTTACTATATATTTCAGGTAAAATTCCCAATAAAAATATCTCTGGTTTCAAGTCTATATGCTTTTTTGTCATTTTTTCCAACCACGTGTGGATTTTATTCCAGTATTTTCCACTACATATGGTAATATGAGCCAGTGTCTGATGACATTTCCAACATTTTTCGGATTTATTCTTGAACATTCTTGCTATTCTTGTCGGGGGGGAAATGCCACCTGTAAAACATCTTATACAAATTTTCTTTATATGCTGTTGACATTGTCATTTTATAATTTTGAGACCACAATTTTTGCCATTTCTCTAGATCAATCCCATATCCAAAATTCTTCCCCCAAGCAATCATAGTTTCTTTAACTTGTTCTTCTTCTAGTTTAATTTCTAATAAATATCCATACAATTTTTTAATCACCTTTTCATCAGTACCTGTCAAAATCTTATCTAAATCAGTCAGTTTATCATAGAAACCTTCTGTTTTAAAATCTTTATCATACCTTGAATGTATTTGCACATATGAAAACCAATTCATCTTTATACCTTGTTCCTCTAGTTTTTGTATAGATTTAAGTTCACCCTTTTCATTCAATATTTCACCATATCTAACTGTTTGTTCCTTTTTGTATATTATAGGATAAGAAAATGCTTCAATAGTCGATAGCCAGACTGGAATTTTCAAATAACATTGTCTTTTAATCTTCTCCCAGTTTAACCACAGAGACTCCCGTATATAATGTCTTCTAAAGTACCCCTGTGTTTTAGTTCCTTTATACCATAGAAAAGCATGCCACCCCAACAATAAATCATGTCCTTCTAATGTCAACAATCTAGTATTTCTTAATATTATCCATTCGTTAACCCACATCAAATTTGTAGCTTGGTAATACAACTCCCAATTAGGCAAACCAAATCCTCCTCTTATTCTAGCATCTTGCAAAAGTTTTAACTTTATTCTCGCTTTCTTACCTTGCCATATAAATTTCAACACAATTTTATTTAAATCTTCAAAATAGTCTTTTCCAAGCCTAATTGGAATTGTTTGAAACAAATATAAAATTCTGGGTAATATATTCATTTTGATTGTTGATATTCTCCCTATTAATGACAGTGGTAAATTTTCCCATTTCGCCAAATCTAGCGCTATCTGCTGTTTAAGTTTGATATAATTATTCTCTTTTAGTGTACTGCATCTTGCTGTCAAGTATATCCCCAAGTACTTGATCTTATTCGTGACCTGAATTTTCAATAGGTCTGCCAGTTCTTCCTTTTGTCTTGATAGCATATTCTTTATCAAGATCTTTGTCTTATCTTTATTTATTTTCAAACCAGCCACCTTTCCATATGTCTCTATCTTTTCTATCAATTTTGATGCTGTTTCTAGTGGGTCTTCTTGAATAAAAACCAGATCATCTGCAAATGCTTGCAATTTAAATTCTTCCTTTTTAATTTTCATCCCTTTTATATTCTTTTCATGTCTAATATTTCTATTTAGCACTTCCAAAGTTAACACAAACAACAGAGGTGATAGTGGGCACCCTTGTCTTGTTCCTTTTCTTATATCAATAGAGTCTGTCAGTTCTCCCTCTATCATAACCTTTGCCATTTGCTTATGATATATAGCTTCTATTGCTTGAATAAATTTTCTAGCGAAGCCCATCTGTTCCAGCAGTAACAGCACGAATCGCCAATTCACATTATCAAATGCCTTCTGTGCATCTAGAAATATCAAGGCCATTTGTTTTTCAGGATGTGCCTCGTAATATTCCAAAGTGTCCAAAATTACTGTCATATTGTCTTTAATTTGTCTCTTTGGCAGAAATCCATTTTGATCAGGATGAATAAAATTATTTAAGTATTTTTTAAGTCTTTCTGCCAATCTTGAAGCAAAAATTTTATAATCTGCGTTTAGTAGGGAGATAGGTCTATAGTTCTTGATTTGTAATGGATCGGCCTCCTCTTTTGAAACAAGTGTAATATAAGCTTCTGACCATGATTTAGGTATCCTCTTCTTTAACATAACTTCATTCAAAACTTCTAGCAGTGGAAAATTCAATGATTCTTGTAATGTTTTGTAAAATTCTGCCGGAAGTCCATCTGGGCCTGGTGCCTTTCCATTATTTTGTTTCGTAAGTGCTTCAGTTAACTCCATCATCATTATATTGCTTTCTAACATTGTTTCAATCTCTTTAGGTATCTGGGGTAAATTAGCATTCTGTAAATACTGTTTAACTCTTTCCTCATCAATATTCTCTTGTGTGTATAGTTTCCCATAATAATCTCGAATAATTTCCTTCTTCTCTTTACTACCATAGCAAACTTGGCCTTGATCATCTATTAGTTGCAATATTTTCCTTGATTCTTTCTCCTTTCTCAATTTATATGCTAACCATCTACCTGGTTTATTTGCATCTTCAAAGTAATTCTGTTTAGCACCTCTAATTTTCTGTGCTAATTCTTCTTTTTCTATTAGACCCATTTTATGTTTAGTTATATTCATTTTTAACTTAATGTCCTTTTTCTGTGGCATTTTCTGTAGCTCTTTTTCAAGTCCTTTATACTCATCCTCTAATGCCTTAGAGGCTAATCTTTTCATGGTATTTCTTTTCCTTGTATAGTCTATTATCAAGCCTCTGGCATATGCCTTCATTGTATCCCATACATTCTGGATTGATGTATCTTCTTTTTTGTTTTCTCTAAAGAAGAAAGCCAGTTCTTTCTCCAGCCACTGTGTGAAGTCTTTTTCCTTTAAAATAGTATTATTTAGCGTCCATCTAGATCTTCTTCTTTGTCCTTTCCATTTAATTGTCATTGAATTGTGATCTGCCCAAGTACTTGTTTCAATATTTATTTCTTGGATATTAGTTAACAATTCTGCTGACATCCATATCATATCTATTCTGGACCATGATAAGTGTCTATTTGAATAGAAGGTGTATTGTTTAGTTTTAGCATTTCTTTCTCTCCATGTATCTTTTAAATTTATTTCATCTACCATTTTAAAAAAAGATTTAGGGAGAGTCTTTGTGTTTTGCTTTATTGTTTTCTGTGCTGTATAGTCCAGTTTGTTGTCTACAATTCCATTAAAATCTCCCATCATAACTATATTAGCATAGTCCAGTTCAATTATTTTGATATGTAATTTTTTAATAAAATTCTTCTTGTTTATCATTCGGGGCATAGATTGCAATCAGGAGTGTTTTCGTATTATTATCCATTATTTCCACCATTAGTATTCTTCCGTCGTCATCAGTATAAATCAATTTCGCTGGAATAGTCTCTTTAATATATAAAACCACTCCTCTTTTCTTGCATTGTGTCAAGGAGGTAAATATTTTCCCTAGTTTTGGCTGTATCAACAATTGTTCATATTGCTTTTTAATATGTACTTCTTATAGGCAGATTATATCAAATTTTAATTTCTCTAATTTATGGAAAGTTTTCCTTCTTTTAACGGCTGAATTAAGTCCATTTATATTAATTGTAATCATTTTTTTCTCTTCCATGGTTATATTTTATCATTAGGATTGGCAGCTCTCGTGGATCTTGGTTCACGTTGACCTTTGACTTCCTCCTTTCCACCCACTGCACCTTCCTCTTTTTCAGTCGTCATTTGGCAGTCCTCTTGGAATTCAATTAGTGAAATTTCTTTTTCTGCCTCTTCCTCTTTCCCTCTGAAAAATTCTGTATAAAATGATTCAGCTTTCTCAATTGAATCAATTCTGTATCTCTGTTCTTGCCATGTGAACATTAAACCTTCTGGAATCAGCCATCTATAATTCACCTCTTTTTTAAGTAGCAATTTGGTCAAGAATCGGTATTCTCTTCTCATCTCTCTCACTCTTCTGGGTACTTGTTTCAAAACCACAATCTCCTTATCTTTATATTTCAATGTTTTCTCTCTTGCCACTTGCAATATTTGCGTTTTAATGGCTTTCTTTGTAAATCTGATGTGAACTTCTCTTGGTAAGCTATTTCTCATTGCGTATCTTGTGAAGACTTGATAAACCTCATCTATTCCATCCATCATCTTCTCTTCCGTTATTTCCAAAGCTTCAGCCAATATTTCAATCATTATCTCAGCTAGATTTTGTCCTTTTTCTTCCTCTGTGTTTTGGAATCTGAGATAAAATTCTGATCTGTCCATCTCCCATCTCAGCATACCACTTTTATCTTGTTCAACCACAGTTAATCTGGTATCAATGTTTCCAATCTTCTTATCTCTTTGTTTATCTTCTTCTTCAATTTTTAGTACTCTCTCATCATACTTCATCATCATTTGTTGGATGTTCTCGACTTTTTCATTGGTTTTCCCTGTTCTTTGTTCAATGTTCTCTGTTCTTTGTTCGATGTTCTCTATTCTCTTTTCAATATTCTCTGATCTTGTTTGAATGTTTTGAATTCCTTGCATGATCATCTGCAGGGTCTCTTTTTCTTTTTCTTTCTCTTGCCTTAACATTGTCTGTATTAAACGTTGTCCTCCAGATGGTGGAGAGGAGGAAGTAGAAATTGAAGAACCGGTAGCTGTTAATTTCCTACTCATTTCAAATAATTCAAAATCTTCAGGTTCTTCTAGACCTTAATCCGATTGTAAAGTAACCAATTGTGATTCCAAATAAAAATAGTAGGAAAAAAGAAGCCAAATAGTAATAATAAAAAAAGAAAAAAGAATTTCTTCAGGTTCTTGTATACCTTAATCCAATCAATTAATTAGATAACAATGAAAATTCAAAAATGAAGGAAAAAACCATAAACATACACAAAGGAGAAAAAGTTGTAAAATCCTAAAAAAGACGGGAAAGTGAAGAATAAAAAGCTTTAAAAAAAGGAAAAATTCTTCAGGTTCTTCAACACCTTAATCCAATTAAGAGGTCTCAAATATAAAAGACTGCATAAGAGAAAAAAAAAAAAGCCAGGAAGATAAAAAGAAAGAAAAAACCAGTATTGGAGGTAGATAGAAAAACAAAAATACCAGAAAATCAAAAAGAGAAAAAGAGGGGAAAAAAAGGCTACTCCCTTAAAAAGAAAAGGAAGGGAATCATTAATACTAAAACTTTTCTTTTAAAATAAAAAACAAACGTAAAAAATTAACTTCCAAAGACAAGCATAAAGAAAAAAAAAGCAAAGACAAGTTCCAAAGAACTAAAAGTCCAAATAGCTATTTCAAAAAGTAAACTGTTGAGGAGGGGTAGCACAGCTTAGAAAAAAAATCAAGAAAACACACTGCACTTTGTTTAGTTATCCAAGGCTCTTGTTATAACACTCTTCTCCAGAAACTTATCACCTTTTCTTTTTCTATGACCTTCAGCACCAGACTCCAGCTGTTGATAGAAACCCAGAAGAGCACCTGCAATAATACTCTTCCCTCTATCTTATTGAATAGCAATGTCCTTGAAAAAAAGTCTCAGTTCTGCCAAAATTTCTATATCTATTCCAGACAATTCCAATCAAATTAAATAATTTTTTTTTATGGAATTAAACAAGATAACACTGAAATTTATTTGGCAGGGGAAAAAAGCTAGGATTAATGTAAAAGCCCTACAAGATTTGAAAAGCAGAGGAGGGTTAGGCCTGCCAAACTGGGAAGTATATTATAAGGCAGCCACCCTACTATGGATAAAGGAATGGGTGAATTTAACCAACAAAAGAACACTAATATTAGAAGGCCACGATATGCAGAAAGGATGGCATGCCTTTCTGTGGGAAACTGGGAAACCCAGGCTGTGGTGGTCTGACATTCGAAATGAGACACAGGGAAAATGTCTGAGAAAATGCCAGCCCTGAGTGAACTCAGGTAGCAGTATTTATTGAGAAAAAAGTAAAACAAAAGTACAGTATGCATTCAGAAAAC
The DNA here is from genome assembly GCF_900518725.1 of Notechis scutatus. The sequence goes on along the minus strand of NW_020717531.1, from coordinate 4,894 downwards.
AATGACCTCTACAGAATTACCTCACCAGCATGAGAACATACAATCTTGGAAAGTCCCAGATGTTACCTTACTAGGATGAGATCATACAGCCACGGAAAGTCCCATGGGAAAGTCTGGAAAGTCCCATGAGAAAGCACAACTGTGTACCTTGAACTTTTACCTATTTTCCTGTTCCTTCTAAACTTGCAGATCAAAACAGGATGAGACATTCATTGCAAAGGTACTCCTACCCCCACCAAGAATGCCTACATATCCCTAGACCTATTGCTAGTTGTACAAAGGATTTACAGAAAATGATCAATAGATTATATATATTACCACATTCCCTCCTTTTTTATTTATTCAAAGATAGGGGGTGTTTTAGTGGCATAGTACACAGTTCCCTCACGACCTGGTCCCACACGCCGGAAGACTGAGGTACATATTTGTAATAGATTAGGAATACATTGAATAAAACAACATAATAAGATACATATAGCAATAATAATAACAACCCCTTGCAATAAGGAGCGAAACCATGATCCATCAGGAAGCCAGGACCACAAACTGTCCCAGAATGATGCATTAAACCCATCGGCTCCAGATTGATGCTGAGCAATACGAGCTTCCATGTCCTGAACAGTCTTTGTAATGTTTGGCTCATAATTATGTATAAAAACACAGCAATGCGAATGAATTAAAGCACAAACTCCTCCTTTGGCAGCTAACATAATATCTAAAGCATATCGATTTTGCAAAGTAACTTTACGAATTTCAGACATTTCTACATTAATCATCTTAATATTCTTTATAGTATCATTAAACATAGCAACAGTAAAATTATTTAAAATATGAATATCCCTATAGTTCATAGCAACTCCCAAAGGTGGGATAAGACCTCGGGAAATTTGTGTCCATAGGTTACCTCCCATAGTTAGACCTGAATCCAATTCCCGACGATTTCGGATCCGAGTATCTGAAGGAAGTGAATCCAGCTTATAGATAACAGGAACTACCATACCCACTGTACAAACCCCTGTCCAATTTTTTGGCCATTGCTGATAAGCCGTGTCTCCACACAGCAGCCATAGACCATCAGGAAGGGGAAAATAGACCACATTTCTCAGATTTGTATTGGCCGCAGCCTGACTTTCCCACTTCCACATCAACCACATCCAATTACAAAGAACATATGCCCCGTGTGTAATTCCCTTCATTTTAGTAGTTGTTCTATTAACACAGCAGTCATCGGCGATGGACAGAGCCTTAGACAACGAACTGGATGTTCTTGAATTATTGACACAGCCTGGAACAGAAATGTTCCTTGCCTCTTCCCCTTTAGTAATAGCAGCACACTCCATACAGCCTCCTTCCATAAGCACTACCGTTTTACAAAGGGTACTATTACCTAAATCAATAGAGTTTGCAACTGGAGGGCGATAGTAACAAACCGAAGCTGTCGTGGTAAAGGTCACCTTAGCCATATACAAAGTCTGATTTTTCTTTGTCGGATCAGGATTCCAATAAATAAAATTGTTATATGTGCTCAAATTCTGACTTTTAGACTCATCCAAAGGAATAGCATGCAACAATACACCACCCTCCCCAGTTCCTGGCACATGCATGCAAAGCCAACAATTAGTAACATTTAAACCCTTGGCCGCAATCCGGACATCTTTGATATAGGAATTTTCTTTCCATAAATTATCACCAAGGTCTCTAGTTTTAGAGATAATAACATCTCTTTGCCTCCGTATCGAAGTTCATGGAGGCATAAGACGAATGGAAAGAGAGTCTGTATAATGTAACTTAGGCAACTCCAATTGACACTGATATTGTCCATAGTCTGAAACAGAAACATTAAACAGGATCAGAGTTGTTGCACAGGCTGAAGATATAATATCCTTATCAGGTCCCGAGTAAAGAATGTCTTGATCCTTATGCCAGGACCAATATGCTGGAAAAACCAAAGGATACCGCTGTTTGCAGATTAATTTAGTCCGGTTCCCCAAAGAAACCTGCTGCATACAAGTTGGTAACCTCAGATAAGCAGTCATCTTTTCCCAGTCTTCACAGCGCCGCGTCCGAGCTATCGGCATCAAGAGAATCAGGAACCACAGGTACACCATCTTGCTCCTCCGAAACTTCCTTCACGGGTGCCTGCGAATGATCAGGTCGAACACACCGACCAGGAACCCAACGAATTTGACCAAGATGTTCAACTGCTGCATAACCACGTCCCCACGTTATCAGCTCAGCAGGAACCCATGCTGGATCCAGAAGGAACCGCACCAACACCCGAGGTCTCACCGCATCTGTAGAAGGAGAAGAAAAATGCCTGCTGGCCGCACTCGCAGGGGGGTTACCAGACAAATTTAAAAAATTTAAAGTATATAAAGCTAGATTTAATTGATCTTGAATCGCCGGAAGCCCCAGGAGCTTCCCTCCTTTTTTATTTATTTTAGTTAACATGGTCTTGAGCGTGGCATTATGACGTTCTACAATAGCTTGCCCTGTAGAACTTTTCTAATTGCTGTTGAACCAATTCATGTAAATGAACTAATTTCTCACTAGTCAAAGGCCATTGGTCTATCCACACTGGCTCCTGTTGGAGTAATTGTAATTTTAATAACTCCACAGGTGGGTGTTCAGTCATCATGAATGACAACCTTTGTATCAAACTGTTGCATCAAATCTCTGCCTCACAAGTTAACGTGAAGGCGCAGAACAATCGGTTGGAAATGTGCAACAGCACCTCCCTGCTCTGTTTTAACAGAAAGAATCCTCCTACTAACCCGTGCGTCCTGAAGTCCTCCGACTCCTCGAACGGACGGTGTAGGATCCGTCGGCCACTCCCTAGGCCACTCACTTTCGCTAATCACCGAGACATCTGCTCCAGTGTCCAGCATCCCAATAAACTTTCTGCCTTCAACCAAAAGAGTTAATTTTGGTTTCTGATCAGCCTTGACATTTTGCATGATGGAAAACACACTAGACTCATTAAACATATCTGTAGATCCAAATCCACCCTGACGAATTCTATCTGACTCTCCCAAAGACATAGATGGCAAAACTATAAGCTGTGCAAAACAATCCCCTTTTTTCAAAGATTGAGGAACAGGTGAATGAACCTGAATCTTGATCTGACCCTCATAATCTGAATCAATAACCCCAGGAACCACAAACAATTGACGCCTATGAGCCGATGATCTAGGAAGAAGAAGACCCACAGAAGCCGGAGGCAACGGTCCATAGAAATCCGTTGACCCTAAACAAACCACATGCGGATACCCCAATTCCAAATCCTCGGCTAATGGAAGATCAATTCCTGCTGAACCTTTAGTAGCTGGCAACCATATCTTATCCCTACCTCTCTCTGGTGGCTCCAACCCTTCGGACATTACTTCACTCTTTAGAGTAGGGAGAATGCCCTGATCCCTGCTTCCTAGTTTTTTCCCTCAGAATGAAGTCTGCACTGATTTGCCCAATGGTAGCCTTTCTTACATTTTGGGCACACTGATTTAGGACGAACACCCTGTCCCATTGATCTCTTATTTTGCTGACTTTGACCCCCTCCAGGAGCCCGACATTGCGCTTTAAAATGTCCAGGCTTCCCACAATTGAAACAATTCCCCTTTTGAGCATGTCCTGCTTGTAAAGCCAGAGCTAAAGTTTCCATGTTAAAAGACTGACTCCCAACCTTCCTACATGCATTAATCAAATCCGCGATTTCTCGCTCTCCACTTGCTACAAGTGGATTTAAGATCTTTCTGCAATCTGTGTTAGCTTGTTCTACTGCTAACTTCAAAAGCAACTCTTTCTGGGCGAATTGATTATCAATTTGTCTTTCAATAGCCAATTTCAGTCTGCTAATGAAATTTTCATAGGGTTCATTGTTCCCTTGTTTGATGTTAGTAAAGGTCTTCTCACCACCTTCGCCGTCAGGGAGAGCCCCTACGGCTTGAAAAATTAATTGTGGGAGAAGAACGAACCCTTCCTCAGGCATACCATCTCTCTGTTGTTCCACTGTTGTAAAATTACCAGCTCCGTAAAGCTGATCTGGGGTAACATTTGCTGTTCCCCTCTGTACTGCCAGCTGTCTCCATTTCTGATCTAACACCAAATATTGAGCTGGAGTTAAAATCATATTCAACAGAGCTTTCCAGTCAGCCGGAATCATTTTATTTCCATAACCAACTGCTTCTAACAATGCCTGAGTATATGGCGATCTAACACCATATTCCTTTGCTGCTTGCTTAACTTCCTTCAAAACCCTGAGAAGTAAAGGCTTCCACTCCCGCTGCGGATTCAACGCAGCGTCCATGACAATTTCTACTGGATTAAGTTGAACTTCTACTCCAAACTCCACCAAATCATCTCCTGATAATTCCCCTCTATTCTTTGCTTCTTGAATAGCTGCAGTAACTGCATCCACCTGAACCCTTAAAGGTAAACTCTTATCCTCTGACAAAGTATTTCTAGCGCCGGACAGTCCCCCAGCTTTATCTGGAGGTGCCGTCGGCGGCAACAAACGTACCGCATGGTAAGGCGGCAAACCTTCTTCGGGGGGTGCTAGGAGCGGTTGTTCATAAGTAGCTAACGCATCCATAATCACCCTCCAGGTTAACAAAATTGAAGAAGGGGCACGAGGAACCTCGTGCAAAAATTTCCCTATCTTTTTCCAGGACTCTACTTTAATACTACCTCCCTCCGGATATGACTTAATATTTTTCCAAACATACTGTAATAAGTCCTCAATTTCTTTCTTTCCTACAGCACAACCCCTACTGCCAATTCCAAATCCAAAACTATTCCCAATGATCCCTCTCAATTCCCTGATGTGCTCTTTCTGAGCCTTCGAGAGATCTCCCCCCATACTCACGAAAAGAATCTATCTTCGTCCAGCGAAGAAGAT
>NW_020717530.1:0-56360 GCF_900518725.1 Notechis scutatus | reverse complement strand
CAACTTTAAAAGCACAACTATAATGACGTGGGAAAATACCCGAACAAAGCTGAATACCATACATATAAATACCATACATATAAATACCCACGAAAACTTAAGAAAATATATATGCTCTTTTTTCCCCAGCCACTTCTTTTTCCCACTTCTTTTAGAGAGGTATTATTTTTACTTTCTTATCAGAGATAGATAGATAGATAGATAGATAGATAGATAGATAGATAGATAGAGTGTGTCTATCTATATACAGACAGATATACATACATACATACACATAAAAATATAATAGCAAAACAAAGACTTTTTGAAAAACAAAATAGTGCGTCAATAGGATAAAAAAAATGCCCTGCATTCATGCTTCCAGAATCAAGGTACTTTGGAAAATCCAGGCGGTTATAACTTTGTAGAAGGCCATCAGTGTTGGATTTCTCCTTGCTCTAGAGATTAAGGGGAGGGGGAGACCCTCAAAGGAACACCCACCACTCCCCTTAATAGGTGATAGGAGCCTCATATTGTGAAAAATATACAGAGACAGTGACCAGCAGCTTGAATTCTTGCTTTTCGCATGGCCTGCTTTTTCTGTATTCCATTCTGTATCTCCAGTATTAGTCATTACAGGTAGTCCTTGACTAAATAGTTCATTTAGTGACCGTTCGAAGTTACCATGGCACAGAAAAAAGTGACTTATGACCATTTTTCACACTTTAAAAAGTTGCAGTATCCCCATGGTCACATGATCAAAATTCAACCACTTTCATAACTGATTCATATTTATGACATTCTGGGGTCATATGATCCACCATTTGTGACCTTTTGACAAGCAAAGTCAATGGGGAAGCTGGATTCATTTAACAACTGTGTTACTAACTTAAGGACTGCAGTCATTCACTTAACAACAGTGGCAAGAAGGGTCGTAAAATGGGGCAAAATTCGCTTAACAACTGTTTCACTCAGCAACAGAAATTTCGGGCACAATTGTGGTCATAAGTCGAGGACAACCTGTAGCCTTCATACCTTCCGGTTTCCTTTTCATAGAAAAGAGTCCAAAAGATTACTAAATAAAGAGTTGAAAAAAAGATTTTGAACCTTGTTAAGTGCAGCCAGAATCCTACATGCAGACAAGGAAAGATAGATCAATCTCCACAAGAGAAGAATGGATGGAAAAAGTGATGGTGCTAGAAAAAAATGAAAAAACTTGACTGTTTTAATTTGATCTAATTGTTTCTACTTGGAAGCTGCTTCTGAACTTTGTGGTCGAGATAGAAATAATGAACTCTTAATGCTTGATTTTGCTTATTAGACTCATTTGTTTTCATAGACATGGCTGATAATGACTAAATATGCAAAAATAAAAAGTTGAGGCTGTAATTTTATTTTGTATTTTACTGTGCAGAAAAAAAAGTTGAAAGACAATGTTTTTTTTTCTTTTCCCATTCTTATCCTTCTCCATTTCCCTGTTTTCTTTATTTTCATTTGTACCTTTCACTATTATAATTTGGATTAAATTCATGAAGAAGAAAAAAAAAAGGAGAGGGTCTTAATAAGGACTCCTGCCTTGGGCAAAGGATTGGACCAGAAGACCTCCAAGGTCCCTTCTAGCCCTATGATTCTATGATCTCAACTTCCTGCCTGATGTCAGTGTTCCAAGTAAAACCTCAATACAATTCAGAACTCTGAGACAAAGTCCATCAGTCATGTTGGCACATCTGGGGAAAACCCCAATCTGAATTCTCACGTTTCCGCCCCCTCCACACTAAAACTCACACCCTGCTCCATTCAGTGACCTTCACGATCCATGGCCCTATCAACCTCCTGTCTCAGCTACTGTCAAACTGCGTCCACTCCCCTCCAGGTGCCAGCAGCTTGTCCTTGATCTCTTGCGAACCTGTAAGAGTTGGCTGGCTGGCTGCTGAAGCTTCTCCTCTATCTCCTGGATCAGATGGTCAAGAGAGCTCAGTTCCTCCTGTGCTTGGCCAAACCCTTCTCCTTTCTTGCCATAATATCCTCCTCCGTCTCTTCCATTCTAGCTAGCAGAAGCTTCTCCTGTCCTTCTAACCAGAGGTGTATCTCTCTGAATTCAGCCACTACATTTTTTTTCACTTTTTCAATGAGATCCTAGAACAAGAGAGAAAAAACAAAAGGCGTATTTTAATTTTAATTGTTTTACTTAATTATTTTTATTTTAATTGTTATAATAATGAAATGGATTCCTTGAAGAATCCAGAAGTGAGGTGGGAGAATTTCCTAAGGAGAAAAAAAACCTTTTGACATTAAAAAGTGTGGGGGGGAGGCTTCTTTTTTTAAAAAAAGGTTCCGGTTTAAATGATATCTTACGAAAATTTTCTTGACGGGGATTCCAAAAAAAGTAGGCAGAAAAATGTTTTGAGATGACAAAATAAGACAATAAGACAAAATATGGTTTGCATTAATTTATTAAGGAAAGCAAACCATTTTATAAAACTGTCAGGGCAATGATTTAAGAGCTGCCTACGATGAGGCAATGCTACAATGATGTAATGCTGGGAATGAGTCAGCAAGGCTGTTGGGCTGTTATTGCTGACTAAAGTACGTGTATGTATATGTTCTTTGTAGATAAAACCACTATTTAATACAAATCTCTGTTTGCTGTATTTGCTCCTGGGTTGTCTCACATAGTCAAACTGTGCGCACTCTGACAGGTTATGGGCCCAGTCCAGAGAGAAGACCAGAGTGACTAGAGGGACCAGAGAGAAGAGAAACCCAGTGAGAGCTTGCTCCAGAGTCAGAGGGGCTGTGCGTTGTGGTTTGTTAGTGGTTAGTGCTTGTAATGGAAACAAGCAACATGGATTCTGTTAGCATAATGGGGGGAGGTTTCGTGGTGTCTTGGCTAAATGAGACAAACTACCTCTCCTGGTGTGTAAAGATGCAGATGTACCTGCGAAGGGAGGAGTTGTGTATGATAGTTACTGATCCACCAGCAGTCCTGAATGATGGGGACTGGAGACAGAATGAAAAAGCATTAGCCAGCATAATCCTGGCTTTGGAGGATAGTCAGTTGATACACGTGAGGGGTTTCTAGTCTGCGAAAGAGTGCTGGGAGACTTTGCGCAGTGTTTTTGTCAGAAATACGGCGGGCAGTAAAGTGTTGTTGACAAGGAGACTGTATAAAGCACAACTGAAACCGGGGGAGAGCATGTCCACACATCTGCAGTCTATGAAAAAGACATTCCTTGAATTAGAGGAAAGAGGAATGACATTATTGAGGCACACAACGTATATGTGGTGGGACGTTCTCGTGACTAGCCTAGAGTCTATGCAAGAGAGGGACTTAACCATGACGTATTTGACTGGCCGATTCCTGGAGGAAGAACAGAAATGGCTGGAGAAGCAACTAGGAAGGGGAGGAGATAATGCTCAGTTCAGGTCAACAACTGCAACATCCCAAGATGCTACGGGAGCAGATGAGATCATTTACAGAGGGAAACGTTGCTGCACATGTGGCTCTACAGAGCATCTCCAGAGACACTGCCCTGAGAGGAGAAATAGAGGAGCAGCGAAAAAAGGGCGTAGGGCTACTCAACACATGAGGAGTGGTTCTTCACCATCATTTTATTCCCTGGCAGCAACATCATCTGAAAACACTAGAAACACTTGGTTATTGAACAGTGGGGTGAGTCAGCATATTGCAAATGACTTACAAATGTTTTCAGGCCTGAGTCCAGCTAAGCAAACAATTGTCACAATAATCTGCTGTTAAAGGTAAAGTCTATGTATCTGAGATAGAGGAAACATTACACAATGTACTGTATGTACCGAAATTAGACCATAATCTATTGAGTATTTCAAGTTTAGATAGTCAGGGGTGTGAAATACTGTTTGCTGGAGGATAATATACCATAAGGAAAGGTGGAAGAATTCATGCGCAAGAGGCTGAGCAGGATAATCTGTACATGCTAGGAAAGCAGGAGAATAGTTGTGCATGAACATTTACAAACACTCCCACACATGACAATTGTGTACATTTATGGCACAGGAGATTGGGGCGTCCAAATTTCAGAGTACTGCAGAAGATGCCAGACCTAGCTGAGGGACTTAAGCTAAAGCAATACAAGATGTACTTAAGATTGTGCTGTTTGTAAAGAGTCAAAGCCCAGGGTGTATCCTGTGAGTAAGAATAGCTCAAGGCAAACAGAGTCTTGCAGTTGGTGCACGCTGTCTTGATTGGCCCTAAGACACCCTCTCTAGGAGGGGTTAGGTATGCCCTAGTCATAGTGAATGATTACACTAGATACGGGTTTTGCTATCTGCTAAAAAGCAAGACAGAGGTATTGCAACAGTTCAAACAATGGGTAAGACGTGTAGCGTGCAGGTACGGCTGTAAAGTATGCCAGCTGCAGACAGACAGGGGAACAAAGTTCATGTCTGATAATTTTCAAAGATGGTTGAGGAGTTTAGGTATAAGGCATAGACATACGAAACCGTACTCGCCAGCAGAAAATGGATTGCCTGAAAGAAAGAATGGCATAATATAAACCATGAAAGACTCTTGCAGATGCAGGAATGAGTAGAGTATACTGGGGGGAAGCCATGAAAACAGCCAATTATTTAATAAACAGGGTATGGAGTGTTGCTATAAATGAAACTCCATATTTCCTATTATACGGAAGAAAACCATCATTGGCTCGCCTAAGAACGTTTGACAGTTATGCCTGGGTGCATAGTCCCAAAGGTGCCAAACGAAAAGGACAGAAAAAGGCCAGGAAATTGAAGTTTATTGGATATAAGCCAGGTTCTAAAGGTTATACATTCACAGATGCTAATTCTGGGGTGTTCATGCCAACGCATAGCACAAGTTCTCTGGAAGGAGAAGCCCAATGAAGAAGTCAGGAAAGCAGGGCAGAAGCAGTAGACATAGAAGAGGATAGACCTGAGTTAAAAAGAGAAGTCAAAGAAACACAGGAACAGATGACAGGAAGGACATCTGAAAGAAGCAATAAAGGTATATCTCCTGATTGGTCTTCTGCAAGTGGGGTTAGAGTATGTACTGTTCATTATGAACCCCGTAATTACCAAGAAATATGAAGTTAAAGAGAATGACACAGGGTGGATTTGATTTAAATCAAGTCTATTTAAATCACACTTTAAATCAAATCTATTGAATGTATGATTTAATTCACTAATAAAAGGCTTGATTTAAATCAACTGGATTTAAATGATAATTTTTAAAGAGCAACTGTCATCCCTGTCTCACAAGATCTCCCACTCTGACCTGCTGTTGACTCACTGACAGTCCCAATATTGTAGAATATACAGCCTCATGCTACATAACTAAGCTCCATTGACGATAAATAAACTAAATTATTAATGTATATTAAATAGAAAACTATTTTTACATAGATTTTTGCTCCAAAAGCATTTTATTAAAATAAATTTGAAAAAATGGGGAAAAAAATCAAATTTAAATTTTAAAAAATCTGTTTTATTTTTTTAATTTTTTTTTAAATCATCCATTTTTATCCACCCTGGAATGACAGGCAGAAACTGAGGAAGCTGAGCTAGTGATAAGTGAAGATATTCAGCCAAGAGATGGTGAGCGGGATGTAATAGAAATTAATATGGCAGATGTACACAGCCGTTAGAAAATGAAAGTAGAAGTTCCGGTAGCAGCAGTAGTACTGGTACTAGTAGTTTTTGTAGCAGTAAGAGTAGAAGTCGAAGCAGGGGGAAAGGACATAGTAGAGATAGAAAGCATCATGAATATGTTAAAGCATAGATTGACAACTGTTCAGCTTTAAATGGGAGGAGTGTCAGGGTAATGATTTAAGAGCTGCTACAATGAGGCAATGCTACAATGATGTAATGCTGAGAATGAGTCAACAAGGTTGTTGGGCTGTTATCACTTTAAGAGCCTGTATAATAAAAAGAGGCCGTGTTAGAGCGTCTTTCTCTCTCAGTGTGAGCTTCCCTGATATAATTTGCTGATTGCCGATTGTTTCAGGTCTGACATGTATATATATTCTTTGTAGATAAAACCACTATTTAATACAAACCTCTGTTTGCTGTATTTGCTCCTGGGTTTTCTCACACAGTCAAACTGTGCACACTCTGACACAAAATATGTGATTTTGCAATTTTTTCAATAAGATTTGCATTAATTTATTATGCCAACCCATTGTATAAAATACAGGATGCCTGCACTTAACCCGACTGTGACTCATTCAGGCAATGGTGACATCTCAGTCCCCAGGTTAAGAACAAGTTCTGTGCCCTAATACTGTCTTTAACTTGAATTTCCTTTAAGTCAGAACTTGTACTTGCAAACAGGCTGCCTATTATCCAAGATGGCGGATGGGGTTCTCCTTCCTATTAGCTCAGAAGCTCCTCAGCATTGGATCAATACTTACAAGCATCTCCTGCACTGTTTGCTCTGTGTCTCTTTTGTAAGGAGCTATTTTTTCTTTCTGCTCCTTCTGAGGCTTCAGGCAATCTTCAACCTTAATCTGAAGAGAAAATACAAGTCTTGAGTTTCTTTTCAGTAAAGAATTATGTGACCACAGAATGCCTGCAATGATTACAAGGGGGAAAAAACCTTATGTCACTTTTTTCATTGCCGTTATAACTTCGAATAGTCACTAAACGAGTGTTTCTAAGTCAAGGACTACCTGCAAGGGCATTAAACGGAGCTGCCTGAGTCAGGAGACTCAGGTTGCAGTCATTCCAGAAGCATTAATGAGAAATGAAAGTTTGGGCTGATCCAGCAGGAGTGTTTTTCGGGATCTGCACTCTATATTTTGGAAGAGTCCATGACAATTTTGCTCTAGTACAAATGTGGAAAGTGAGCTGGCAAAGGGAGTCTTTCCCTGCCTAAGCAGGGGGTTGGACTAAAAGACCTCCAAGGTCCCTTCCAACTCTGTTATTCTGTTCTGTTCTCCCTAGAGGCAATTTCCATTGCTAAGCAAGACAGGGACACTGCAACCATCATAAGTACATGCAGGTTCACAAGCTTACCTATGGTCATAAGTGTGAAAACTGTCATAAGTTCCTTTTTTTTTTCTTTTTTCAAATTTTTTGTTTTATATAACATATAAAAATCAATTTCAATTAAACAGTGTGTTGTCTGGATGCAATTATTTTTAGGAAATCATAATCAAAATGTTTACAATAATATTCATCACATTGATATTAATTCAATAATTATAATAATTTACTTAGGTACTTTAACAAATCTCCTTTATAACATTAATCCTTTTTGTACCCCCATGTTTCTAACTTCTGTTTTTATTATCTAACCATTGGTAAAATAAGTCCAATGTCGAGAAATATTCAATTCCTTCCTGTTCCTTAATTGTAAGCATTAATCTGTCCATTTCTGCAGATTTTAATATTTTTTTAATTACATTCTCATCTGTCAGGATCTCTTCACTTTTTCATTGTTGTGCAAATACAATTCTGGCTGCAGTTAGTACATGTAAAATCAAATATATATTCCCTTTATCCTACTTTTCCAGTAGGATGCCCAACGAAAATATTTCTGGTTTCAAATTTATATATTGCTTTATCATTTTTCATCCAATATTTTTTTTCCTTTAGGCATGTCCTCCACATATAATAAGAACCAGGTGTCTGGTTACACTTCCAATATTTAGCGGACATGTCTTTAAATGTCTTTGCCAATCTTGTTGGTGAAAAATGCCTATAAAACATTTTATACAAGTTTTCTTTACATGCAGTTGACATAGTTAATTGAACATTCCTATCCCACAATTTCTGCCATTTATCCAGTTCTATTGTATATCCAAAGTTTTTAGCCCAAACTACCATTCTCTCCTTGCTCACTTTCCAATTTGATGCTTAATAAATAGCTATATAGCTTCATTAATTTTTCATCTGTCCCAGTTAATATCTGGTGTAATTCTGTGAGTTCTTTATTAAAAGCATACATTTTAGCATCTTTCTCATATCGAGATTGTATCTGGACTTATGGCCATCATGCAACGTCCATCCCTTGACTACTCAGTTCATAATAAGTCCCTTTTTTAATGGTGCTGTAACTTCGAACAGTCATGAAACAAATGGTTGTAAAACTATGGTAAATCTTTCTTCAAAGAATTGCAGGCACAGAGGATAAAACAGGAGATGAAGGTCTCAGGCTGGAATCAGGGAAATTTGTTAAAGGAATGGCCAAGGAGAAAGTTGCAGATGAGTATAATAAGACCAGTAATGAATTTGGGGGGGGGGGGGGACAAGAAAATTACAAGAAAAGTTAGAAGGACTCCATTAGAGGAATGCTAGCTAAGGCAGATAGATGAAAACTAGTAACTCCTACCTTATTATAATAATAAAACACACACCTCTTTTGATAAGAAATCTTATTAACATAAAATCTGCAATGTATTAAGGAGTAAATAAAGTAGTCCAGGACATCAGAAAAAACACATTTCAAGGAAGCAATGAGTGATTCTTAGAGTGTTAAATTCCTTAATCTGAACTGTATAAAATTTGTATTTTGGTTTGGTGTCTTGGCTCCTTTACTGCTGAGGAAGCAAGTAAAGTGATCGAAGGATTGACAGGAAGGCCGAAGGCCGAGGATCTGGATGCCTCCCCGCAGCGATTCCTCCTGGCTGACTCGTACCTGGTATTCCTGGACAGCCTCCTCCGCAGGGATCACCGAGTGGCCCTCGTGCTCTTTGGATCGGTCGCAGATCAAGCAGATGAGGGTCTCGTGGTCCTTACAAAAGAGCTTGAGGGGCTCCCGGTGCTTCGGGCAGAAGCTCCCCCCTTCCTCGCCCCAAGGGCCTCCGCATCGCCTGGTTTCTTCCACCAGCCGCGCCAGCTGCCGGTTGGGGAGGACGCTGCGGGGCGCGAAGGTCTGTCTGCACTGGGGGCAGGAAGCCTCCGATTCCGACGTCCCCCAACTGCGGGTCAGGCAGCCCCGGCAGAAGTTGTGGCCGCACTCCTGGATGAGCACGGGGTCCTGGAAATAGTCCAGGCAAATGGAGCAGGTGGCTTCCTCCAAGAAACCCTCCCAAGACGCTCCGGACGCCATCGCCGCCTCCAAAAGGAAAGAGAAAGCTGTTTTCGTGCCTTTCCCGGTGACGCCCTTTGGGCTCTGAGCAGACGGGAAACCGAAGTGAATTGTTCTTGTTCTTGCGGTCGTCTTTGCTGGCTTTTTAAAAGGGAAAAAAGTTTTTAAAAGAACGAATTGGAGAGAAGCAAGCATTCACAGGACGGACCCCCAATCAATTATTATCGGCCCAACCAGCTCGTCAAAGGGGGGGGGGGATTTTTACAATCTTTTGCTTCTGCTTCCCTCCTCCCCTCTCCCTCCTTTCCTCCCTTTTCCCTTCTTCCTCCCCCTCCTTCTTCTCATGTTGGCGATCCTATTTTTATGAGCAGCCGCACGAAAAAGTCCATCCAGGGGACTGATTCACCACCAATTATTATTGATCCAACCAGCTTGTTAAAGGGGAAAATGCTTTTTAAAAACTGGGAAGAAGGAAAACATTTATGAGAAGGAATGGAGTAAAGTTTTATTTTATTTATTTTATTTTTATTTATTTTTATTTGTCAATCGCTTACAAGATAATGTCTATAAGTATATACATAGTTATGAATATATGAAATGGGTACATGTAAGCAAAATAAAAGAATCAATAGGACAGGGACGGTAGGCACATTGGTGCGCGAAAGGGGTGAGGTCAATAGTAGACAGTCTAAGGTTAAAGTTTTTGGGGTTTGGGGAAGAAACCACGGAGTCAGGTAGAGTATTCCAGATATTGACCACTCTGTTGCTGAAGTCATATTTCCTGCAATCAAGTTTGGTGTGGTTAACCTTGAGTTTGTATCTATTGTGTGCTCTTGTGTTGTTATGGTTGAAGCTGAAGTATTCATTGACAGGTAGGACATTGCAATGTATGATTTTATATACCAAACTTAGATCAGACCGAAGATGGCGTAATTCAAGGTTTTCTAGGTCTACCATGTTTCTCACAAAATAAGGCTGGGCCTTTTTTTTTTTTTGACCCCCGAAAAAATGGCTAGGCCGTCTTTTCGGGGGTGACTTAATTCCCCCCCCCTTGCATCCTCGGGTGGGCAGGCGGCAACAGCTTGGATGTTGACCTCGGTGTTGGTGGGACACTTCGTATTGGGACACCTTCCCTCACCATTGCTTTCCCTTCTCCCTTGCTGCCGTGGCGTTTAGAGCAACGCCGCGGTGTTTGGCGCAGCCATGTGCGGCCAGCCAGGGCTCCTCCCTGCAACCGGAGCCCGGCGGAGACACTCAATTCTCGTGGGGAGGCGAAATCTCCCGGGGCCGCAGCACAGGATCGGCCCACCTCGGGAGAAGCGCCCAGCCGCCATCCCTGCCTGGCGCCGGGCAGAGCGCGAAGAGCTTCGCCTGGGGCGCCCAGTGCAGCTGACAGGCAAGCCCTCCTTCCCGGCAGCAGAGCTCTCACCAAGGCAGCGAGCGCCTCCCCGCTGGACCCTCTGCTCATCCCGCCAGGGCCGCTCCAGAGTCGTGTGGGCTGGGAAGAGCCAAGAAAGCAAGCTGCGGGTGCGCACCCACCTGCCAAGCAAAAGAGCCGGGCCGACCTGAGCTTGGCTTCCTTCCCAAGTCCCTCCAGCGCGAACCCAAAGGTGCCACCAGGAGGCCGCCCGAGGCAGTGATAGCGCCCACCCGTCCGCGGACAGGGAGGCGAGGTGATGGCAGCGCTGCTTCTCTGGCCATCGGAGAGAGCCCGAAGCCCCCTGTCCTTTCCACCCCTCACCCAGCCCGTCCCCATGCATCTCCAAATGCGCCAGCAGCTCCAAATGCTGCAGCGGAACGGGCATCAGGCAGAGGCGCTGACTCGGCGGGGCTCAGCTCAGAGGAGGACGTGGTGCAGGCCGTCGCCTTGCCTCCCTGTCCACGGATGGGTGGGCACTATCACTGCCTCGGGCAGCCTCTCCTGGTGGCCCCTTCGGGTTCGGGCTGGAGGGACTTGGGAAGGAAGCCAAGCTTGGGTCGGCCTGGCTTTTTTGCTTGGCAGACGGGCGCGCACCCGCGGCTCGCTTTCCCAGCACTGCCCAGCCCGCACAGCTCCGACGCGGTCCTGGTGGGATGAGCGGAGGTTCCGGCAGGGAGGCGCTCGCCGGGAAGTAGGGCCCACCTGTCAGCTGTGCTGGGCGCCCCAGGCGAAGCTCTTCGCGCTCTGTCCAGCGCCAGGCAGGGATGGCAGCTGGGTGCTTCTCCCGGGGTGGGCCGATCCTGTGCTGCGGCCCCAGGAGATTTGCCTCCCCATGTGGGGTTGGGCTGCCCTCTTGGGCAGGGGAGGCTTTGTTGTAGTAGGGCGTCGTTTTTAAAAGAATTGGCTTTACCTTCGAAGGCAAAGAGAAGGCGGCAACAGGAGCGCCTGAAGCCAAGTGTCTCTACAGGGCTCCGGTTGCAGGGAGGAGCCCTGGCTGGCCGTGCATGGCTGCGCCAAACGCCACGGCGTTGCTTTAAACGCTGCGGCAGCAAGGGAGAAGGGAAAGCAACGGTGGTGGAAGGTCTCCTGATACGAAGTGCCCCACCAACGCAGGCAGCACCATATCTGGGTATGCAACAAAAGTACTTCCTAACGGCAAGCCCCCCCGCCATTCCCCCCATTTCACATGTTTAATATAGGCCTTAATTTGGGGGGAGGGGCTTAATTTGATTTTATGCCAATAAAACATGCTGGGCCTTCCTATTGGTGGAGGCCATATTGTTGGAGAAACACGGTAGAATTTCAAGTCTGGTGGCATAAGGTATTGTACAACGAGTAGAGGAGTGAACTCTTCTTGTGAAATATTTCTGGACTTTCTCAACTGTGCTAATATCAGATACATAATGTGGGTTCCAGACTGATGAGCTGTATTCGAGTATTGGTCTAGAAAATGTTTTGTATGCTCTACTTAGTAGTGTGATATTACCAGAGAAAAGCTACGTAGGATTAGGTTAACAACTCTTAATGCCTTTTTGTCTATGTAGTTACAGTGGGCTCTAGCACTTAGATCATTAGAGATGAGTATTCCAAGGTCCTTTACAGAGCTTGGATCATCAACAAGATCTTGACTATTCAGCTTGTATTTTATTTTCTGGGTTTTTTTGCCTGTATGTAAGACAGAGCATTTATTTGTTGAGATTTGAAGTTGCCATTTGTTTGACCATTCTGATACATAGTCGAGGTCTTTTTGAAGGGTAGCAGTATTGTCTGTGGTGTTGAATAGCTTTACATCATCAGCAAAGAACACAGTTGCTCTTAATATGACCACAGAGGTCATTTATGTAGAATATGAAAAGAGTTGGTCCTAGAACACTGCCTTGGGGGACACCACTATTGACAGGTACAGAATTTGATAGGACACTCCCAATTTTGACCATTTGTTGTCTGTTTGACAGGAATGCTTCTATCCAGTTATGCAGTTGTCCAGAGATACCATAAAATTGTAGTTTTAGGAGTAGTTTGTCGTGTATCACTGAATCAAAGGCTTTACAGAAGTCTATGTAGATTGTGTCTATTGCTTTGCCCTGATCGAGTTGTGTAGTCCAGGGGTCCCCAACCGCCGGTCCGCGGACCGGTACCGGGCCGCGGAACAAGCCTTACCGGGCCGCTGGTTGCTGGGCGCCGCCATTTTTTTTGACGAAAAATCACTTCCGGTGACATCACCGGAAGTGATTTTTCGCCAAACAGAGCCGCGGCGCCCAGCT
This sequence comes from Notechis scutatus, assembly GCF_900518725.1. The sequence continues at coordinate 43,672 of NW_020717530.1, read as the reverse complement.
GACGCCGGAAACGGGCCGCGGCGTCGAAAAGGTTGGGGATCCCTGGTGTAGTCCATATGTTTTTGCAGTGTAAGAGTTGCAGATTACAGGATAGTTTTTTTCCTGAAACCAAATTGTTTATTGGAGAGTAGGTTGTTTGTCTCTAAGTGGAGGATAATGGATTGGTTAATAATTGATTTTACAGGTGACGCAACATAAGGAGATTGGTCTGTAATTTTCAACTAGGCTGGGGTCTCCCTTTTTGAAGATGGGGATGACCGTGGCTTGTGACCATAGGTTAGGCAAGGAGCTGGTCCTGAAAGTTTTTTCAAATATTATGCTTAGAGGTTCGGCTATGGCAGTGGATAGCTTTGTTAAGAAGTAGGCACATATTCCATCCGGTGCAATAGATAGAGATGGTTTTAGATTGCGTAGTGCTTTTTCAATATTGTCTTCTGTAAAATCGATATGTATTAGATCATTGTAGTTGTCTGTGGTTCGGCTAGGAAATACTGGGCATGATCCATTGCTGTTTACAAATACTGAGCCGAAGGATGTGTTAAAGATGTTGGCTTTAATGGTGTCATGGTTGCAGTCTTTACCACTAGGTCCTATCAGGGGTGGGATGGACCTTGAGTCTTTTAGTTTGTTTACAAAATTGTAAAAAGTGCCGGTGGAATTGGTGCATAGAAGGTTTTCCTCTTGTTTAATGTGATAATTGGTGCATTCAGTCTTTATCTGGTAGCATAAATTTTTGTATCGACTTTTGAAGTTGGCAACGTGACCAGATTTGTTTTTCCACCAGAGTGATCTCTTTTTGGATTGAAGTTTCCTTATTGCTATGGGTAATCAGGTTTTTTTTTTTTTTTTTGGGGAGTTGTTGTTGGTACATATAGTTTGATGACTCTTTTGACTTCAAGTAAAAATATGTTGTAATGGTCTTCAACAGTACTGCATCCAGTGAATAGAAATTGCCAATCAAGGAATGAGAGATCATTGTTTATAAGATTATAGTTGCCTTTTTTGAAGTTATAATTGGGGATTACGTCATTGTGATGATTTTTGTGTGGGCGTATGTTGAGACAAAAGTCAATCATATTGTGGTCACTGCTTGAAAAGGGTTCTTTAGTTTGTATTCCGTAAATTAAATTTAAACTATTGCAGGAGATGAGATCGAGGCAGTTGTTTAGTCTAGTGTTGTTGGTTACTAGTTGTTCCAGTCCCAGATTTGTAACAGCATTGTAGAAGGTTGCGTGTATGGGTTCAGTTGTACATTCATTTAGGGTCCAGTCAATATGAGATAGATTGAAGTCACCAAGAAAGATAAAAGCGTGTGGGCAGGATGCTTACATGTTCGATGTCATAATCAGGTGCTCTGTAACACAGTATGAATCGAAATGTGATATTTAAGGATAGTTCACAGATGATGGTCTCAGGAAAAGCAAGCTCCTGGGTAACTTGGATGTTTTTTAGATGTAAGGACTTTTTATAGAAGATAGCAACACCACCTCCTCTATTTAATTTCACGATCTGATCAGTAAACATGATAGTCTCTTACTGTGGCAATGAAGTTGGCATGAAAGAAACTGGGAGAAACCCTTGATAAAAACCCCTTCCCAGTCAACCAATCAGGAAATGGATCAGAAAAATTGTAAAATTGGGCAAAGACTAACTTGTAGAATATGGAATATGTAGAATTTGGAATGGGGTTGTTTGCTGGATGGAAATCTTCAAGTTTGACCAATGAGCTGCCTTAAAGCAAAAGAGGGATAGAAAGAGCCAACCTCAGACCAACCTAAGACAGGGGGACCCATGGAGGGAGGGAAATCTGGTGGGGGGAGAAGATCTCATAGGCCCCTTGTTCAAGGGCTTTTGGGGGAGGCTTCCTTAGTCACCGTGGGGGCCCAGAGGGGAAATGAACACTCCCAAGCCCCTTCCTTTATCTTGCCTTTTTGGAGGTGGCACCTCGTTTATGGAATGCCCTCCACAGAGACCCTCAGTTGACACCCACAATGGCCTCAATTGGCACCAGGTAAAGACCCTTCTGTGTTGGAAGGAAGAAAGGAAGGAACTGATGGGCTGCCTGCTAAAATAAAGCCAGGTCATACACACACTTGAAAGTAAATCAGGAAGCCTGTAACTGTGGAGTCTGTCTGGCAAGAACAAAAAATGCTTATCCACAGGGGATATGCATGTGTAAATCTTGTAACAACCCTGGCTAATTAGAAAGCTGAAAAAATAACACGAGTTAGACACCTTGCAGACCTCAGCTAAAAGGTAGGAATAGAGATGGCCTGCAGCAAATCAAATGTGTATTCGATAACTCCTAGGGAATTCATTAGCCAAGACTTAGGACCAATAGAACAAATGGTAAAATTATTACTAAAATGTTTATTAGATGATACTTCTTATTATCTTGCTTAGTCCTTCTCCTTTAGTGAAAATGTACGTATAAAACTTGCTCAATCCTTTGATCTGGGCTCTTGGCATTTTGACCAGGAGCCCTTTTCCTTGGAGTACTCCAATAAAAAGCAATCAGAAAACCTGCACCTCCTGTCTGGTGTCCATCATTGGCTTTGGCACCAGGCTCAGACCCGAATTGGGGACAACAGAACCAACCAACCAACCAATCACTAATATGACTATAGTACTATGACTATATAGTATTATACTACTAAATAGATTTAGGGCCTGGATATTATAGAAACCTAATTTGCATACACATCTTAATCTCTTTTTAATATCCCATCTTTCTGTTGTAGGAAAACCTTCAGTCTAGGAAGGTTTAACACTTTATCACCTAGTGCAGTGGTAGTCAGCCTGGTCCCTACAGCCCCACTAATGGGCGTTCCAGCTTTCATGGTGGGCGGTCGGGGTTTTGTCCCCTACTTTATAAATCACCATTACTGTGGAACCAGTGGGTGGTTAGAGAAAATTTTACTACTAACAGATACAAAAGTGGGTGGTAGGTATAAATTGACTACCCCCGATCTAATGTGTTAAAGGGAAGTACTGTATAGCAAAATTCCATCTAATTTTTTAAAGTCTGCCTTCTAACTAAAATCCATGAAAATATTTCTCTATATATCTTGCTGTAGCATCTTTTTTTTTTACACTAATTGACTCACTAACAATTCTGTTTCTAACTAAGTGTTCGGGCTGGGCTGAAAATAGGATGGTTCTTTTATTAGATCAATTCCTCACAATCTACAGAAAAGGAATTAAATTTTGTTCAGTTTCGTCACCATTCAAAAGCACCATGTTTGAACTTAGCCTGATGATTTATTTACTTTTCTTTTTTGGCTCTGTTTTTTTGATGAAAACGTTTGACTAGCATTCTTGGACCTGAAGCTATAAATAAAGGAAACTTTAAATCTTCCAGATGAAGGCCATGGCAAACCACCCTCATGGTGCCAAGAAATTGCATGGACATCTTCATGATATCATCAGGATTCGAACTCAACTCAGCAAAGAAGTTTATTTTTTTCCTACTTCTGCAACCCCCTTGAGTGATTTGTAAGTGGGTCTGTGAGAAATTTCATTTAATTATCAAGGAATTATGATTCAAGGAATAATTAATTATTATACCACTGAGTTTCTACCTCCCATTTAGGTCAACAGGTCTTTTCCTCTCTTGCAACCATGCTAACAAGCTGAGGTAAACTTACCTGAACTGCATTTGGCTGAGCAAACTAAACTAGATTTCTTTAGAGCTGCTATGGGTTGGCAAAGGCTGGTTGTACTTCAACTTTGCAGGCCTAATTTTTCAAGACAAACTCACTGCCAAACTGCCTCTAAAATTCACTTTTGGCCTCTCTTTCCCCATAGCTCCACTCACATTTCCTCCTTCCCTACTCCCCCCACAAAAAGGGGAGGAACTTTCCCATGGCTAACCACTCCCATCTCCCCATGGATTCTCTTTCAAAGGCCCTGCTCCCCCACAAGTGGGGAGATGCTGCAAAGCAGGAACAGCCCTAGGGAGAGTCAACAAAGGCCTCAGGGATTGAAGCCCCGCCCCTTATTTACATATGGGTTAAAGGTGGGGCTGGCTGCCATCTTGACTGACCTGCCTTGGGAATCCCTTTCGAGGCTTCGTTGGGCTAGATCAGTGGCTCTCCATTTAGAGTTTGTGAAGTCAAATATGGATTTTAAATATAATTATGTATATAGACATTAAATGTGTTTTATGACAGATTTTCACACTTACGACCATTGCACACCCCCATGATCACATGATCAACATTCAATCACTTGGCAATTGGCTCGTATTCATGACGGTTTCAGCGTCCCTATTTTCTCAACCTATCCTCATGCGTTGCTTCCCACCTCATTCTATGGGGTGGAGGCCAGGTGAGCCGGGAGGCCCCACTTCCCTTCTCTGCTCCCTCTTGCCATCTCTCTCCCTCTTGCTCTCCTCCTTCCTGCCAAAACCTCCTCCTTTACGTTCTCTTCTCCCTCTTCCCCCATGGCGCACTTCAAATGGGGCAAAGCCCACTTAATAGCTCCATCACTTGGCAGCAGAATTTTGGGGCTCAATTGTGGTTGGAAATCGAGGACGACCTGTATTAGGTATGTTTTAATAACTCACTTGCACCTTTGCCAAAAGCAACCTGTCAATCTTCAGTTGTTGAGATGCTTTGAGATGTTCCAGAGAAGTGCTGTTAGCATTCCAGGTCAACATTTCAGAGTTAAGTTTTGCTCACTTTGTTTATCTGTATGCTACTTTATTATTTTTGCAAATAATTCAAGGCGGCAAACATGTGCAACATATCTTCTTCCTCCAATTTTCTCCACAAGAACAACTCTGTGAGGTGGATTGGACGGAGAATGACTGCTCAGTCACCCACCTGACTTTCATGGCTAAGGTAGGACTTGAACTCACCCTTCCTCTTCCTACCCTGGCGCCTGAACCACTAGATGAAACTGGATCTGATGCCCATCTCAATATCGAAGCCACTTTTGGGCTGCCTCCAATTGTTGACCCCTGGTGGCTACCTAGACAATCCTCCCTGCAGTTTTCTTGCTAAAGGTTCAGGAGTGGCTTGCCATTGCCTGCCTCCTTGGGCTGACTGAGAGTGACTGGTCCTAAGATCGCCCAGCTGGCTTTGGGCCTAAGGCAGGATTAGAACTCATGGCCTCTAGCTTGATTTCTTTTCTTTTTTTTAAACAACAATTTTATTGAATTTCAAAGACAATACACAAAAACAAACAAAACATAAAATATAAAAACATAAAACATCTTTTCTGAAAGCTGCTTGATCCTAGGTTACAACTCTTCGTACAGACACAAATTCAAATTCATATTCATTTTATATACCATTCCATATCTTATTACCATTTTCAATTTTCTATATAACTTCTCACCTCTTTTAACTTTCTTAGTTTTATTTTATTTATCTCATCTCAGTTCAAATCATAATACTTATTATTCTTTGTCTGTTCTATTTCCAGCTATCCATTTATCTTTTCTCTTTAAACAAAACTTCTCCTGTACACTGATTGGAGTATGACGCCTTTAACTCTTTCCCCTAAATTTATAATACTTAATATAATACATAACTTGCATTGGGGTTCTGTTTAGTACATTCTAAAATTACACAATGTTTTTTATAGGAAAAAAAAATTATAGGTATATGATGTAATTAAAACAACTATTAATGCCAATACAGATCTAATCATTAATATTAATATTCATTTATATCTTAAACACTTTACAAGTTACTTTTCAATTAAATATCATACTTTTATGAGAACACTTATACTTTCCATAATTATTTCCCCCCCACATCACATATTTTAAATCATTATTTCATTAAAATGTTCCCATTTCTCCTACTTCAATTCTCTCATTTGTTTCATTGCCTTCTTTTTCTTCACAAAAATTTCACTAAATTACACTAAATATTTTATCCCATTTTTGATTACATGTTGTTTCCAATTTTCTAATATTATTTCTAACTACAAATATAAGAATACAATCTTGTGTACCTTTGCAGAATCCCTTTTTCAATTAAGTTTACCTATTGTCTCTAAAAGAATTTTGTTTCTTTACATCTTGCTCCCCACCATTGAGGCTTCTCATCCCTTCCATTCTCCCTTGCTTATTCTTCTCCTTTCCCTTTTTACCCCCTTGTCTCTCCACCTCCCTTTTCTTCTTCTGCTTTCCCCCTTTCTGTTGTTTTCTAACATTGTATCCACTTTTCACCTTATTTTTCTCTTTTTGGGTTGTTTTTTCAAATCTTAAAATCCCCTTTTTCTTTTCCTCTTTCTCCTTTCCTTCCCCAAATAGAGTCACTTGTTCATCAAAGATGGCTTCTTCTTTATCCCATTCATCCTGTTGCGCAGTCAGCTTTTCATAAGTACAAACCGCCATTTCTAAAAATCGAAAAAGAGTGCCAAGAGAATCTTTCCCTTCTTGTTCTTCTTTTTTGTATTTTTGGTATTCAATTTTCAATTCAGCCACAAGTGATGCCATTGTAGAGAGAAAAAGTTTTTCCAAAAACAACCACCCAAGTGCTTTTAATCAAAGATAGTTCCCAAAAGTTCCAAAATCACCAAACAATCCAAATAAGCTGTTTCTTTTAGTACTTTCTTCTTTCTTCCCTTTCTCTTTCTGGGGTTACTGTTTAGTCACAAAGTTCCAGTTAAAATGTATCTTTTAGAAGTCTTGTTAATATTTAATAGCTCTTTAAAATTCTAGGCAATCTCCTCCTTACTTTCAAGTTCTGCTCCAATTTTTTTTCCTCTCCCTTCCCACTTACAGCAAAAAAGATTTTTTTTTAAAATGTTCAGAAATCCTTATCCCTTTAGCATTTAGTTACCTCCAATGCGGGTTTTCCGATTTCTCTTGCGGTTCTATTGACTGTCACGTTAGGAAGGAGAGTGAAAAGAAAGAAAAACTTTCCCTTTTAAATTTCCATTCTCCGCTTGTAAATCTCTGGAAAAGATGTATCTTTGGCAAATTTTAAATTCCAGGGTACTTTCACTGTTACTTTATCCCGGTCAGCAAAAAACACTTTCACTTCTTTACAGCTCCTCCTGCACTTTCTTTTTCCGGCTGAGCGCTTCTATGTGGCAGCCATTTCTGGCCGCCGCTCAGCTGCCTTTGGAAAAGGCGGTTTAGTCGGCTAGGGAAGAGAGGTGCGATATCTCTCGACCCTGCCAGGTCCCCCCTGTCTTCGCCACCTTCTACGGAGGTGGCTAGCCCTGAAGCCGGGTGGCTCAGGGCACTCGAGCCGTGAACACAGGTAGAAACCGCGCACAGTCGCGGATTCCTGCCTGCCCCGAAGCGCTGCAGACCGGAACTCCCTAGCTTGATTTCTTAACCACCACACTAGATTGGCTTCTTCTTTTACAATTGCTCAATAAAAGGCAGAGTGGCTTAAAGCAAGAAGGAAAAAGAGTATTATTTGGCATCTTGTCAAATAATGTATTTATTTAACAATGAATTTCATTTTTATTTGGCCAAGTGTGATCAGACACAATCCATGAGACACCTATAAAATTACAATCAGTCTTACAATCAGTAATCCGATTGTTGTAGATAACTTATGTAGGTATAAAAAGACAGGAAAAGGACTAGGATTGGTAGGAAAAAAACCTCTATGAGACTATAAAGCTTGTATTGAGTGGAATACTTGCTGAAGCCCTGCTAGGATCTGTTGGATTGTGACAATTATGTGTTAAAAGGAAACAGGAAAAAAAAGGGGGGGAAGGAAAGAAAAGAAGTTAAAGATTACAGAATATACCGAGTTATGGACACCTACGCAATAATTGATTGCAATTAGCATGAAACAAACAAGCATGATCCATAAATGGGATGAAGAGCTGTGACAGACATATAAAATCATGACTGACAGGCCTAGCTCGTATCTTTAATACTGGTATCTTTAATACTGATATCTTTAATACTGATATTTAATACTAGGTATCTTTAATACTGATACACCTAAACACATGATGCTAACACCTATAAAGCTCCTAGGACACCTCTTTTTTTATCCAGACAAATAGAAATGATGATCAGATTCTTTCTTGATAGATTGATTGACTGATCATAGAACAATAAAGGAAGCTGAAGTAGCAAAAAGCGAAAAAAACCTCTGCTTTAAAATCTTTCAGAGATCCCTGCTTGGCAAATAGGGATTTTTCCAAAGTTTTGTCTATGGTTATCCACTCTTTTAGGGGAGTGTCATGCAGGTGCCCTCGCCCAAAAAGAAATAGGGCCAAAAGGTCTCTCCAACCAAGGAAGCATCCAAGAATATATGGAGCAGAGCTGCTGTCCTGACATCATAAAAGGACACTTGCCCCCTTTCGCAGTTGAGAAAGATACGGATCCTCGTGAGCTCTTCAGTCAGGACCAGGTCAGAGTATGTTGATGGAGAGATGGCCATGTATTTCCCTTTACATTCCGCAATCTCCCAGTGACTAGTCTGCTCATCGACATTTTTTATATTCCTTGGCTTACTGGCAACCCCTATAGCCCATTCTGCTGCACCTCCTATAATAACTTCCCAGAAATGTCTCCCAGTTGAGAACTTCTCACAGCCAAGGACACAAGGATAACGTACAAATCTGTTGCAGTCTGAGACAGCATATTTTCCTTCAACTGGCTTAAGTCCTTTGACGCTTTTGCGATCTTTGGAGATTTCAAGGCGGCCAAGATTAGCTGTGCCTGGATCCAGAGTTACATTCTCTGTAAGGGGGAAGGAAAGGAAGGAAGGAAGAAGAACAACAGCTTCAGCTGAAGGCTTTGTGGGTGTGTTCACCCTCAAGAGCTTAACCCTTCGGCCTCTAGTGTGAATGGAGTTCAGCTTCCAAACAGCCCCTTCAAGACTGGAAGACTGATTGTTTTTTTAAACAACTCCTAAGCATTGCCTGGTCCAGGGTTCTTCAACTATGGCAATTGTAAGAGTTGTGAACATCAACTCCCAGTATTCCCCTGATGGAGCTGCTAGTGTCCAGATCCCCTCTGCACTCTTTTCTCCAAGCACTTGGGCTCTCCCACTCACTTAGTCCCATCCTCTGTTAACTACCGGCCTGTTCAGCACTTCTCTGGTTTTCTCTTTCCATTCACTTAGATTGCTTTCACCATCTTCCAGTCTATCTGCCTCCCTTCAGCTGCCACTCAGGTGCACGGCCACAGGATCCATTGCTTAACTGTACCGCTCTTGGCTCCACTTCTCAGCTGTTTGTCTCTTGGCTCCTCTGGTCAGTTCCCCTGGTCTCTAGTCTCCCATGTGGCTGCCACCCTGCTGATTGTCCTCCACCCCCCCGCCATGCTGGATAGAGAATTCTGGGAACTGAAGTCCATAAGTCTTAGAGTGGCCAAGGTTGGAGACGCCCTGGACAAGTCCTTCAAACCCTTCCTAGTGCTCCATTTCTTCTTGCCTCCCTGCACAATTTTCTTTAGCTTCCATCTTGCAGATGAGATTAATAGGACTGGGAGTGAAGAGTAGCTGGCTTTACCTCCAGTGATTTGCTGGGAGGGCCAAGGTTGAACAGGGACTCTGCCTGGAGCATTAATCCAGAGGATAAGGCAAAGCAAGAGGCTGCCACGTTTCAATTCTGAACTGACAGAGTCAGAAGGATCCCCCAGAGGTAACTTGGGACACACAATGGGATGTGAGGAAGCTCCACCCTTTTCTCTAAGAGCATCAGGGTATCACAGGCATGTACAAAAGGGGAGGATCTTGCCCAGGAAACCTCTGCTTCCATCAGTCTGATGGTCCACAAGATGGAGGCAACCCTGATGCTCCAACTTTGCTATTTGCTTTGACCCAAAGGACCTAATTTCTCTGCTCCCAAAATCCTGGTCTCTCACCAACTTATAGTCAAGGCAATAAAATCAACAGGATTTACGGTATTAGCTTGGCAGGAATTCTATGTTCCTTTCAGTCCCAGGTCACATTTTCCCATTTGCCCATATATTTCATTCTACACCAAGATTGATTTCAGTTTTCTAGATTATGTATAGAACAGAACAGGACAGAACAGAACAACAGCTTTATTTGGCCAGTGTGTATCAGACACACAAGGAATTTGTCTCCACTGCATAAGTTCATATTGTACATATTAATGAAAGTAGTAGTTCATAAATCATAAAATCATTAAAGTTTACTGGATCACCGTAGTCTTTAAGATACCTAATCTTATATTGTTCTTTTTTGTTCCTCTATCATGTTTCTCTTCAAGTTACTGGCATCAGAGCTTAAAATAGCAAGCAGTTGCAATTCCTATAACTCATACTTACCTTCCTGTAGTTGAAGTCCACTTTCCAGAGTATCTGGGGAAGAAAAGGGAGGGATTCAGCACCTCATCACTGGAATTGGAGCAACAGAAGGGCCTCCCTATAGATAGTCTTGCTTTCCTTGGACTCAAATAAGGAAATAAGGAATATGGAAAGCTACAAGCCAGAACGTCACTGGTGGCTAAATATATTCCATCAGGTATAAGGTAAAGCAGCACTGACAAAAATGATTTATGACCAGTTCCCACACTTTCGATTGTTGCAGCCTCCCTAGTCACATGATTGAAATTCAAGCACTGGGAACCAGCATGTATTTACAATGGTTGCAGCCTCCCTTGGTTCTGGGATTGTCCTCTTTAACCTTCCTGGGAAGGTTCTGACAAGCAAAGTCAATGGGGGAAGATTCCAGATTCATTTATCAACCATGATTCACTTTATGACCCTGATTTTCTGAATAACTCTGGCAAAAAAGTTCATAAAATGAGGCACAGCTCACTTAACAACTGCCTTGCTTAGCAACAGAAATTTTCAAGTCAATTTTCAAGTTGTAAGTCAAGAACTACCTGTATATATTCCATTATACTTAGTGGAAGCTTATTCGGCTTGCCCAGTTATCAGTGCACATAGATGTCAGATATAAAGAATACAGGTAGTCCTCGTCTTACAATCACAACAGAGCCAACAATTTATGTTGCTAAGTGAGAAATTTGGCTTCCCCATTCACTCTGCTTGTCAGTAGGTCACAAAAGATGATCACTGCAACCGTCATAAATATGAACCCGTTGTCAAGCATCCAAAAGTAAATCACGTGGGTTCTGGGGATGATACAAGGGTCATAAGTGTGAAAAATTGTCATGTCACTTTTTTCACTGCCATTATAACTCAACGGCACTAAGTGAAGTGTTTTAACTTGAGAATTCCTTGGAAATGGTCAACTATAAGTAGCTAATGGTTCCCGTTTTCAGGTAGCACATAGACTATCATGTTTACCGATCAGATCGTGAAATCTGTAGAGGTGGTGTTGCTATCTTCTATAAGAAGTCCCTACATTTTAAAAAACATTCAAGTTACCCAGGAGCTTGCTTTTCCTGAGACCATCATTTGTGAACTGTCCTTAAATATCACATTTCAGTTCTTACTATGTTACAGAGCCCCTGATTATGACATCGAACATGCAAACAAGCTAAATACACTACTAACATGGACAGCATCCTGCCCACACGCTTTCATCTTTCTTGGTGACTTCAATCTACCTCATATTAACTGGACCCTTAACGAATGTACAACTGAACCCACACATGCAATCTTCTACAATGCTGTAACAAATCTGGGACTAGAACAACTAGTAACCAACAACACTAGACTAAACAACTGCCTCGATCTCATCTTCTGCAATATTTTGAATTCAATTTACGGAATACAAATTAAAGAACCCTTTTCCAACAGTGACTACAACATGATTGACTTTTGTCTCAACTTACGTCCACACAAAAAATCATCACAATGATGGAATCCCCAATTATAACTTCAATAAAGGCAACTATGATCTTGTAACGATCTCTCATTCCTTGATTGGCAAGCTCTATTCACTGGATGCAATACTGTTGAAGACCATTACAACATATTTTTACTTGAAGTCAAAAGAGTCATCAAACTATATGTACCAATAACAACTCCCAAAACCAGAAAAAACAAATTACCCATAACAGAAGCTTCAATCCAAAAAGAAATCACTTTGGCAGAAAAACAAATCTGGTCACGTTGCCAACTTCAAAAGTCGATACAAAAATTTATGCCACCAGATAAAGACTGAATGCACCAATTATCACATTAAACAAGAGGAAAACCTATTACGCATCAATTTTACCTGCGCTTTCTACAATTTTGTAAACAACAAACTAAAAGACTCAAGGTCCATCCCACCCCTGAAAGGACCAAATGGTAAAGACTGCAACGAAGACACCATTAAAGCCAACCTCTTTAACACATTCTTTGGCTCAGTACTTGTAAACAGCAATGGATCATGCCCAGTATTTCCTAGTCAAATCACAGACAACTACAATGATCCAATATCGATTTCACAGAAGACAATGTTGAAAAAGCAGTACGCAATCTAAAACCATCTCTATCTATTGGACCGGACGGAATATGTGCCTACTTCTTAAAAAAGCTATCCAATGCCATAGCCAAACCTCTAAGCATAATCTTTGAAAAATCTTTCAGGACCAGCTCCTTGCCAAAACTATGGTCACAAGCCACGGTCATCCCCATCTTCAAAAAGGGAGACCCAAGCCTGGTTGAAAATTACAGACCAATCTCCTTATGCTGCGTCACCTGTAAAGTCATGGAATCAATTATTAACCAATCCATCATTCTCCACTTAGAGACAAACAACCTACTCTCTAATAAACAATTTGGTTTCCGAAAAAAACTATCCTGTAATCTGCAACTCTTACGCTGCAGAAATATATGGACTACACAACTCGATCAGGGCAAAGCAATACACGCAATCTACATAGACTTCTGTAAAGCCTTTGATTCAGTGGTACACGACAAACTACTCCTAAAACTAAAATCTTATGGTATCTCTGGACACCTGCATAACTGGATAGAAGCATTCCTGTCAAACAGACAACAAATGGTCAAAATTGGGAGCGTCCTATCAAATTCTGTACCTGTCAACAGTGGTGTCCCCCAAGGCAGTGTTCTAGGACCAACTCTCTTCATACTCTACATAAATGATCTCTGTGTTCATATTAAGAGCAACTGTGTTCTCTTTGCTGATGATGTAAAGCTATTCGACACCATGGACAATACTGCTACCCTTCAAAAAGACCTCGACTATGTATCAGAATGGTCAAACAAATGGCAACTTCAAATCTCAACAAATAAATGCTCTGTCTTACATATTGGCAAAAAAAATCAGAAAATAAAATACAAGCTAAATAGTCAAGAACTTGTTGATGATCCAAACTCTGTCAAGGACCTTGGAGTACTCATCTCTAATGATCTTAAGTGCTAGAGCCCACTGTAACTACACAGCCAAAAAGGCATTAAGAGTTGTTAACCTAATCCTGCGTAGCTTTTTCTCTGGTAATACCACACTACTAACTAGGGCATACAAAACATTTGCTAGAACAATACTTGAATACAGCTCATCAGTCTGGACCCCATGTATCTGATATTAACACAGATGAGAAAGTCCAGAAATATTTCACAAGAAGAGTTCTCTACTCCTCTACTCGTTGCAGAATACCTTATGCCACCGGACTTGAAATTCTAGACCTAAAAAACCTAGAACTATGCCGCCTTCGGTCTGATCTAAGTATAGTATATAAAATCATACATTGCAATGTCCTACCTGTCAATAAATACTTCAGCTTCAACCATAACAATACAAGAGCACACAATAGATACAAACTCAAGGTAAAACGCACCAAACTTGATTGCAGGAAATACGACTTCAGCAACAGAGTGGTCAATGTCTAGAATACTCTACCTGACTCTGTGGTTTCTTCCCCAAACCCCAAAAACTTTAACCTTAGTCTGTCTACTATTGACCTCACCCCTTTCCTAAGAGGTCTGTAGTGGGTGTGCATAAGCGCACCAATGTGCCTACCGTCCCTGTCCTATTGATTCTTTTTGTTTTTCTTATATGTATCCATGTCATGTATTCATAACTATGCTTATACTTATACCTGTAATCTTATAATTGCTTGACAAAACAAACAAACAAACAAACAAACAGAGACCAAAAAGCTTCTCTTCCCCTCCTGGTGCCAAGACACAAGGCTTTTCCCCAGAGAAATGAGGGTGTCTCTTTCGCTGATCCTGAAATCGATCCCTCTTTGATCCATGTGACACCGCCTCGAATCTCTCTTGGATGCTCAAAATGTCACCCAGGATAAAAACCCAGCAGCTGTTTTTTTACCTCTCAATTTTTTCATGGCACTTTTCAGAAGCACAGGGATATCACTGTAATCCCAGATGGTAATCCCATTTTGGCTCCCACTGTAATCCCATTTTGGCTCTGGAAGTAAATCCACCGGATTCTCGTATGTTTCCTTAGCCTGGAATCTGGCAAGACAAAAGAACAGAATAACAGAGTTGGAAGGTCATCTAGTCCAGCCTCCCTACAACTGCCCAAGCAGGAGACCCGACACCGTTTCTGACAGATGGCAGTCCAGCCTCTTCTTGAAAGCTTCGTGATGAAGCTCCCACAACATCTGAAGGCAAAGCTGTTTCATTGGTTCATTGTTCTCATTGTCAGAAAATGTCTCCTTATTTCTAGGTTGAATGTCTGCTTGATCAGCTTCCATCCATTATTCCTTGTCTGGCCTTCAAGTGCTTTGGAAAACAGGTTGACCCCCTCCTCCCACTGTGGCAGCCCCTCAAATACTGGAACACTGCTATCGTGTCTCCCCTGGTCCTTCTCTTCACTAGACTAGCCATGCCCAGGTCCTGTAACCATTATCAACTTGACAATAGAAGCAGCTTCCTAAAGCATCAGACGGTGCTTGAGGATTGGATAGCTATAGGATCCAACCTTGGTTGGTCACCAGAGGTTTGTCTTCTGAGCTTTCAGACTTGTGCTGGAGCCCACCCTCAGGGAACTTCTCTCTCTCTCTCCTGAATGTGTGCACTGGGCTGTTCTACGCATTGTATTTATGTGGTGCCTGGTTGTGTGTGGCTTTCACTGGTTAAGTGGGGTGTTGATGGCCACCTATTAAGTCATTGATTGACATTTCCTTGTGTGGCTCCATCTTCCTCTCCTAACTACTGGTGGTAAGCTGGTGGTAAAGCAGCACTCCTGTTGACTGACAATAGCCCCCATTTCCCAGGCTTCAATCAATTCTCTGGCTAGCTATTCAAATATGGGCACCATGGCAACCCAGCGGTTCCTGATCCAGAACTGCACTCATCCACCTTCATCAAGCTAAGCAAGAGATTTAGGAGAGGCCACTAAGTTTCAGTTTGGGGCTCCCTACTCTTGAAAATTCTTGTGGATCTCTTGGTGAAAAAAAATGGATTGTATCTTACCAAATGACGGATGTCTATTTAATTAGAAAATGGATATAACATTCAAACTGATCTTGGTGGATTAAAGGTAATGCAATGAAATTTAATAGAAACAAATGCAGTTACAAGTAACCTTCAATTTATGACGATTTGTTAGCAACCAGTTACAACGGCTCTCAAAAAACGGACTTATAACCATTTTCACACTTAACATCTTCATAGTGTCCCTGTAATCACAATTCGGGTACTTGGCAACCAGCATATATTTATGATAGTTGCATTACTTGGAACAACTTACATCCTGTAATGATACCTTTAAAACCATCTAACATATGTCTCCTCTTGAATAGGACTCAATAAGTGGATAAAAATGCCAAATTCAGTCTAAAGATCTGGCTGAGTGTCTCACAGACCATAACAATATACCATATCAAATACTGCTAATTATGTCATGTTGAGGTTGCCTAAGGAAATATCTACAAAGCTCTGAAATACATACATGATCTTTAAATTATATCCTATGATAACATTAACACCATCAAACATCTGTAAAAATCTAATAAAAAGCCGAATTCAATCTAAACATCTGGCTGAGTGTGCAACCAACTATTGATCATATCAAATATTGCTAATTATATTGTGTTGGAAGTTATCTGAGGAAGTATCTAAAAAGCCCTGAAATACAGTATGTTATCTTTACATTAAAATACTGCTGAATACAAACAGAACTTTCCAAAATAGGAAAACTTCTGGAGGATCTGCTGATCTCTGAGACTGTAAAGAAAAGGGTAGATTTACTTACTTCTTCAAGATGCTTCCAATGTCCTAAAAAATAAAGAGATGAAGCATTGAAAGGAGCCATTTCTTATACAGAAAATTACCGGTAAATGCTAAACATTCACAAAATATAAAGATGTGTGTGTGTGTGTGTGTGTGTGTGTGTGTGTAGATGTAGATGTAGATGTAGATGTAGATGTAGATGTAGATGTAGATATATGGTATTCAGCTTTGTTCGGGTATTTTCCCACGTCATTATAGTTGTGCTTTTAAAGTTGTAGCAACGTTTTGGCAGAATTTCATCTGCCATCATCAGGTTTGTGTATTGTGTTCATCTGTCTGACTAAAATATTATTGGAAAAGGAGGTGAATTACAGATGGTTGATTCCAGAAGGATTAATGGTTACATGGAAAGAACAGAGATACAGAATTGGCTCAATTGATGAAGCAGAAACGTTTTATAATGAATTCTTTAAAATAAGAGAAATAGACATAGAAAAAGAGATTACTCCAACTGAATTTCAAGAGGACCAAATAGAGATGGGAAAAGAAGAAGGTGCAGTAGGTGGACGAGTGGAGACTAAAGAACAACGTGAAGTAAGATCAACGAGAGCTGTTAGACCTAAATATAAATCATAACTATGGAGGAAAAAAAATTGATTTCTTTGAATATAAATGGACTGAATTCAGCTATTAAAAGAAGGAAAACCTTTCATAAAATAGAGAAATTAAAATTTGACATAATTTGCTTACAAGAAGTACACATTAAAAAACAACATCAACATTTATTGGTGCGACCAAAAATAGGGAAATTTTTTACTTCTTTGACTCACTGTAAGAAAAGAGGAGTGGTTTTGTATATTAAAGAAACTATCCCAGCAAAACTGATTTACAAGGATGAAGATGGAAGAGTATTAATGGTTGAAATAGTGGACAACAATACAAAAATACTCCTGGTTGCAATCTACGCTCCGAATGATAAACAAAAAAGATTTTATAAAAAATTGCACATGAAAATAATTGAATTGGACTATGCTAATATATTTATAATGGGAGATTTTAATGGAATTGTAGACAATGAACTGGACTATACAGCAAAAATAACACGACAAAATAGGAAGACCCTCCCTAAATCCTTTTTTGAAATGATAGAGGAACTAAATTTAAAAGATATATGGAGGGAAAGAAATACTAAAACTCAACAATATACTTTCTATTCGAATAGACATTCATCATGGTCCAGAATAGATATGATTTGGACGTCAACAGAATTATTATCCAATATTCAAGAAATAAATATTGAAACAAGTACATGGGCAGACCATAATCCAATGACAATTAAATGGAAAGGACAAAAAAGAAGATCTAGATGGACATTAAATAATACTATTTTAAAGGAAAAAGACTTTACACAATGGATGGAAAAAGAACTGGCCTTCTTTTTTAAGGAAAACAGAAAAGAAGATACTTCAATTCAGAACGTTTGGGACAAAATGAAGGCATATGTAAGAGGATTGATAATGGATTATACAAAGAAAAAGAATATTAGGAAGAGGCAAATGATTAAAACTTTAGAAGATGACTATAAAAAACTGGAAAAAGAATTACAGAGAACGCCACAGAAAAAAGATATTAAATTTAAAATGGACATAATCAAACATAAAATGGATCAAACAGAGAAAGAAGAATTGGCGCAAAAAATCAGAAGCGCTAAACAGAACTACTTTGAGGATGCAAACAGGCCAGGTAGATGGTTAGCATACAAACTGAGAAAAGAGAAAGAATCAAGGAAAATACTACAGTTAATGGACGAACAAGGTCAAGTTTGTCATGGTAATAAGGAGAAAAAGAGAATTATTCGAGACTTTTATGCACAATTATATATGCAGGAGGATTTTGATGAGGGGAAAATCAAACAGTATTTACAAAATGCTAACCTACCTAAGATACCTGATGAAACTGGGAAAATGTTAGAAAATCCTATAACAATGATGGAATTAACTGAAGCACTTAATAGGCAGAATAACGGGAAAGCACCAGGACCAGATGGTTTCCCGGTAGAATTTTATAAAACATTACAAGAATCGTTGAGTATTTTATTGTTAGAAATTATGAATGAAGCTATGATAAATAAGAAAATACCTAAAATGGTCAGAAGCTTATATTACGCTTATCCCAAAAGAAGGGGCTGACCCATTACAAATTAAGAACTATAGACCTATTTCTTTATTGAATGCAGATTATAAAATATTAGCTTCAATTTTGGTAGAAAGGCTTAAAAAATACCTAAATAATTTTATCCATCCTGATCAGAATGGATTTCTACCAAAGAGACAAATTAAAGATAACATGAGAGTAATTTTGGACACTTTGGAATACTATGAGGCACACCCTGAAAAACAAATGGCTTTGATATTCTTAGATGCCCAAAAGGCATTTGATAACGTGAATTGGAGATTTATGTTATTATTATTGGAACAGATGGGCTTTGCTAGAAAATTTATTCAAGCAATAGAAGCCATATATTACAAGCAAACAGCAAAAGTGATGATAGACGGAGAATTTACAGACTCTATCAATATTAAAAAAGGCACAAGACAAGGATGTCCATTATCCCCTTTGTTATTTGTATTGACTTTGGAAGTGTTAAATAGAAATATTAGAGAGGATACAAATATAAAAGGAATGAAAGTTAAAAAGGAGGAATTTAAATTGCAAGCCTTTGCGGACGACTTGGTCTTTATTTTGGAAGACCCTCTAGAGACAGCTTTAAAATTATTGGAAAAGATAGAGACGTATGGTGAGATGGCTGGCTTGAAAATAAATAAAGACAAAACAAAGATTCTGACAAAAAATATGTTATTAAGGCAAAGAGAAGAGTTGGCAGATCTATTGAAAATTCAAGTTACGAATAAAGTTAAATACTTGGGGATATTTTTGACGTCAAGATGTATTACACTGAAAGAGAATAACTGTATTAAACTTAAACAGCAGATAGCATCTGACTTGAAAAAATGGGAAAACCTACAATTATCTTTGATAGGTAGAATTTCAACAATCAAAATGAATATTTTACCCAGAATTTTATATTTGTTTCAAACAATACCAATTAAATTAGGTAAGGATTATTTTGAAGAATTAAATAAAATTGTGTTGAAGTATATATGGCAAGGTAAGAAAGCGAGAATAAAATTAAAACTTTTACAGGATGCTAGAACTAGAGGAGGATTTGGCCTTCCTAATTGGGAGTTGTATTATCAAGCTGCAAACAATGTGGGCTAAAGAATGGATAACGTTAAGAAAGTCTAGATTACTGGCATTAGAAGGACATGATTTACTATTGGGTTGGCATGCTTTTTTATGGTATAAGGGAACTAAATCACAGGGTTATTTCAGAAGGCACTATATACGGGAATCGTTATGGTTGAATTGGGAGAAAATTAAAAAACAATGTTATTTGAAAATACCAGTTTGGTTATCAACTATCGAAGCTTTTTCCTATCCTATAATTTATAAGAAGGAACAAACAGTTAGATATGGGGAAATATTGGATGAAAAGGGTGAACTTAAAACGATGCAAAAGCTAGAAGAACAAGATATAAAGATGAATTGGTTTTCATATGCGCAAATACACTCAAGGTATCTTAAAGATTCTAAAACAGAAGGATTTTATGATAAATTGACTGATTTAGATAGGATCCTGACAGGTTCTGATGAAAAAGTGATTAAAAAACTATATAGTTATTTGTTGGAAATTAAATTAGAGGAAGAACAAGTCAAAGAAACAATGATTGTTTGGGGGAAGAACTTTGGATATGGGATTGATTTAGAGAAATGGCAAAAATTGTGGTCTCAAAATTATAAAATGACAATGTCAGTAGCATATAAAGGAAATTTGTATAAGATGTTTTACAGGTGGCATTTTCCCCCGACAAGAATAGCAAGAATGTTCAAGAACAAATCTGAAAAGTGCTGGAAATGTCATCAGATCCCTGGCTCATATTACCATATGTGGTGGACTTGTGAGGAGGCCAGGAAATACTGGACTAGAATTCGCATATGGTTGGAAGAAATGACAAAAGAACATATAGATTTGAAACCAGAGATTTTTCTACTGGGAATCTTACCTGATACATTTAATAAAAACTGAAAGTACTTGATTGTAAATTTGTTAACAGCGGCTAGGATCGTATTTGCTAAAAATTGGAAAAGTGAGAAAATACCATTAGAGGAAGAAATTATTAAGAAAATATTGAATTGTGCTGAAATGAGTAGATTGACATTTGAAATTAGAGAGCAAGAGGATAGACAATTTTATGAAATTTGGGATCTTTTTTACCAATGGTTAGATAATGCAATATAACAATTAAATATTCAGAAACCTAGGAAATAACGAATATATACTTTTTTTTTTCTTTTCTCTCTCTTCTTGGCCTTGATAACGTTTTTAGAATATTTTATTAAGATAGACTTGGTATGATTTTATGATCTGTTATAAAATAAGTTAATTAAATTATAGTTAACTCGTTAAAGTATGAATTACTAAAATCAGTAAATGATTGTTTAATAACGATATTAGGATATACAATTGTTGATTGATAATATGAGTTATTATGTAATATAATTACTATGATGGTTATGAAATGGATGCACAAAAAGGAGTGGTAAACCAACCGATACACTTCCTGTAAATATTTGAAGAATAATGATGGTTTTATGTTATGTCTTATGTTGTATGTGTTTTAGTTTGTTGTTAAAACCAATAAAAACTTTTAAAAAAAATCATCTTCATTTCAGCCCAGCTTGGACACTTAGTTGGGAAAACAATAATTCATTCAGAGTGTCAATGAGTGTAAAAAAGGATGCTACAGCCAGTTATATAGAAATGGGTTCAGTTATTTCATTAGCTAGAATACAGGCTTTAAAAAATTAGGTGATGGAATTTACTATACAGTACTTCCCTTTAATACACTAGATGATAAAATGTTAAACATTCCCAGATTGAAGGTTCCCTGCAACAGAAATATGGAATATTAAAAAGAGATTTAGATGTGAATGTTCTGTAAATTAGGTCTCTAAAGGATAACCCAAAGCTGTTTACTAGTAGTAGTACAGTAACCACAGTCATATTAGTGGTGCTTTCCTTCCTTCCTAAGCCCCTCACCCCACAAAATGAAATATTTTGGGGAATATTAATGGAGAATATTATATTTCCCCAAAGGAGAAATGGAGAAACATGTCCTTGGAGGCAGAAAGCAGCCCCCAGTCTTTCTTAATAGACCACAGCAGTTGCTGGCACTTAAGATAACGAACTTAGTGAAAGAGGAAGCCAACTATCTAGATGGCTCCATTCATAAGCAAAGCAAATGCTGTCAGCAGAAGTCCATTCAACACATGATATTTTGAAACCCCTTACAGCAATTTCGACAGCTAACAAAATCAGAGTGATAGGATTAGAGCAAGCAGCCCATCACCCAAAAATTATAAAACTCTATTTTTTAAAAAAAAAATTCTCTCACCTTCTCCATTTTTTTCTTTTTTTCCCTTTTTCTTCGTATTTTTTTTTAACAAGGAAGAGACTTCAGCCATACCTTTTAGTAATTTTTCAGACTTGATCTATACCTTTTTTTTATATTTTATTGTTACCTTTTTTTTACATTGTACTAAAAAAGGGGGGGGAGAGAAAAGGAATCTAGCAATGGGAAACATGAAATGCAATATATACTATGTATTATTATCTGTAACAATTGTAACACTTGTAACACAAGCAACTGCGTTCCTGGAACCAAAGCTTATCCCAGAGAAAGGAAACGTATGGGAATATTTAGCAAAGGAAATACTCAACACCACTAACTTTTGCTTAGCAGGAGGGAAATCAGTCAAGGACATCTTAACCACATGCCTAATGTGAGTGGCAACTAGGCCACATAACATCATTAACTACACCACATTTAGAAACCTTCCTGACTTCTACAAAAGCATTTTTAGCTGGGGCCACTTTACAAAAACCAAAGACCACACCATGTACACCCTACACATAGCTGCAGTAACCACCTCTGAGCGATGCTTTAACGTCACTGGGTGCACCACACCTAGTGTCGCAGAATGCACCAGTTAGCAACACAGAACTAAAATGCAACTACACAGAGACCATATCATTCTCATATAGTTACCTGAAGCTCCCACCAGGGTGGTTTTTTCCTTTGTGGCTTAAAAGCCTACTCATACCTTCCTGCAAATGCCACCAATGGCCCCTGCACCTTGGAAAGGTTAACCATGCTTATGCCATCCTTACAGAGACGGCACAGGAGAGTCTTCCAAACCCTAGACTCAGACTGTGACTCCAAAGTCTCCCTTCTCACCAAAACAGAATATGTCTCATTGGCAATATCCCTGGTAGGGGTACCTAGATTGGCAGTGCGAAATTCTAGAAATTTGAATAGCCTCGCAAAAGGCTTGAATTTGACCTCCCATGCCCTGGATTCCCTTAACAGAGAACTGAGGGAGGTCAGAGAAGCCACTCTGGAGAATAGAGCAGCAATAGACTTCCTCCTCTTGAAGCATAATTATGGCTGCGAAACATTCCACGGGATGTGTTGCTTCAATCTAGATGAAACCTCAGAACTCGTAGGGAGGGACATCCACCACCTGAAAGAGCTAGCTCAGAATATTGGTCATGAGCAATCATTCCTGGACTTTTCATGGCTCTTCTCATGGATGCCAGATTTCCATTGGCTCAAAATCCTTACAACAACCTGTGGTGGTCTCTCATGAATGAAGACACTGAGACGATGTCTTGAAGCCAGATCGGGATGAGAGCAAAGAGCAAACTCTGACACCCTCTTTTATTAGAAGCAATCTTTGTTAACGTAGCAATTTTTGTTAGTGTCTTTCACAAACGCATTACATCACACAAAATGCACTGATTATTACAAAGCTGCAAAGTCTAAGTTTGCTACAGTTCTGGGTAAGAAATGGCAACATTTTGACCTTGTTCCTTGCTTCGTGTTACAGTCAACTACCAGAAGGCCCGTTGTCCTAGCACATACAAAGAACAAAGAATAATTCACACATCTCCTCTGTTTTTCTTTTTTAAGAGACAGGGAGTGTTTATTCCCAATAACAGCCTTTGTCAGGCGCGTAGGCAAGAATGTTGTGCATGCTGATGTTATCCATAGCGTTCGTGACTTCTTCGACCATCACAAACATCTTGTCCTCGTCTGGATTGTCACAGGTTGGCTCTCCCATCTCATCTTCGGATGGCAGTGGTTCATATGTGTTAGTTATTTGTTGATTCCAGAGAGCCATTACCTGCGCAGTGGCTTTTTTCTCAGCCAAGAGGGATAAACTGTTAGAAATAGTGCGTACAAAGATAGGTAATACACAAGGCAATATAATACATCCCGCAGCAATCATACCAATAAGCGCTACAATAGCTTGCAAACCAGGTAATTTTGGGAACCAGGATCCAAACATGTCTCTAAAATCAAGACCATTCCATGTTTGTACAGGTACATGCGCAATCTTGATCATTCTATCAGTAATTTGTTGAATAACTTTTCCACTATCATCTACTTCAATACAACAATTACTAAGGTTAAATTTTCCACACACTCCTCCTTCTTTGGCAAGAAGATAATCTAAAGCCAAGCGATTTTGCATGATATATGTTCTAGACAATGCACTTTCTTTAGCTAGTGTTTTCAAAGCAAGAGCAGTTTCATTGGTTATAATTTCTAATACAGCTTGCAACCTTATAATTCTATTGAGCATATATATGGGGGTGTACCAGTAGTTGTAAACAGTGGTGGCCCCCACATTAGTCCCGGACACCTTTTGGAAGAGATATTTCCTTTCCTGTAGATAAGATCTTTGCCAGCTGTGTGAGCCGCAGGTAACTCTTGCAGCGTCATTAGGACCTTGGCCTTTGCTGATGGCAAAGCAAGCATCAAAACACACAGAAGTGTTGGTACCCCCCCGAGTGACATTATGGGTTATGTACCCATATTTTGCTTGACTGGTTGAGAACATTGAGGCAAGGTCAGAGCTGGATCCTCCTTTGTAGGCATAGACATACAGCGATGCAGTGATGGGCCCCACAGCCTTTGGTTCGTAGCATTGGATACCTTGTTTGGTGTAGCATCGTGCGTATTGAGTGTTGTTATGCAGACAAGGGGAGACTGTTGTGGAGTTGCATTCAGGCTTCAAAGTATGATAGATCAGGGTGGATTGGGTCTTCGTTCCGCTGCGAGTAGTTTTGATGCAGGCATCGCAGGAGGATGGGGTGGCTGTCGTATCGGCAGGAACGATGTGGAAACCCAGGAAGCAAATGATGAATGCAGCGGGCAGCTTCATGATGCTGATGTAGGCAAGGCTGGTTTGGGTAGAAAAGGCCTTACGTGTCGTCCAGGGACCCAGATGGTGTTGTTGTTGTAGGAAACAGCAGCGTACCCTCGTCCCCAAGTTATAAGTTCAGCAGGACCATTCCACTGAGGATCTGGAAGCTGACAAAAATATACCGTTGGTCTGGGTTCAGGATGAGGCGAAGAAGCGAAATGACGTGATGCCGCCGTGCATGGGGGGGATCCGGACTCATTGAGGAAGTTAAGAGTAAATAAACGAACATTTAATGTATTCTGGAGTCCTGTCAACCCTGTGACAGTCTTAAATTTGAATTTTTCCAAATTATTTTTAAGGGTTTGATTAGTCTGTTCAACAATGCCTTGTCTCTGAGAATTGAATGGAATGCCAAATTTGTGCAAAATGCCCCATTGTTTACAAAAGGTAAGAAGGTATGCATTGGAGATATTTTTTACTATAAAAGTGACATAAAGACTGTCCAAGATTAAATTGAAAGGTTGATCGGGAAAATGTTGAAAGGCCAAGATAGCAGCAGCAAGTTTTGCCCTTTGGGCAGACGATTGTGGCTGAGTAACTTTGGTGCGCCATTGCCCTTCTGAAAACCAGGCACAGGCGCCATATTGCTTCCCTCCATCTGCATATATAGTGATCGCAGAGGGAATGGGGGCTGTGGATTCTATTGATTGCCAATTAAAAGGAACCAGCTTAAGTAAATTAAGCCGGTCATCTGCAGGGAGATGGCAGGAAATAGTCACCGGCCATTCTCCCATTACAATTTGTAATGACTCTGAATTCAATAACATTACCTCCCAATCGGACAATGACATGGGGACATATAGTACAGAGGGTTCAATAGCCATTAGGGCTTTACAACGTTGACGCCCTTTGTGAATAAGTATAGAAAAGAGCAAAGGTCGGGGTTAATGGATTTAGAGACTTTGAGCAAGAATTGCAGTAGGTAGCTGAGGTGTATTGAGCAAGATTAAGGAAATAGGAGCATTGTTGTGACAGCGGTCAACCCACCTTTTCTGCATAATGTGCTGTATGTCCTGGGTGATTTTTAATTGATGATCTGTAAGGGTAATTTTATCCCCTGGAGTGGTTCCTCCCTTTAATGCATCAAACAGGGAGCTGAGCATGTGTGTAGTGATGCCAAAATAGGGACGGTTCCAATTAATAGCCCCTAAATATTGTTGTAATTTTACGAGGGACACAATGGCATCACTTGTGGATGGACTGAAACTTGTATAGCAAAAATATGAAAAAGAAAAGCAAGAAGGGAAAGATGTCCCTGGCACTCCCTTCCAATTTTTAGAAATGGCAGCCTGTACTCATGTAAAGCTGAATGAGCAACAGAACGACTGGGACAAAGAAGAAGCCATCTTTGATGAACAAGTGACTTTGGTTGGGGAAGGAAAAAAGAAAGAGAAAAAGGAGAAGAAGACTTCAAGGCCTGGAAAAACAACCCAAAAAGAGAAGAATAAGGTGAAAGGGGGAAAGCAGAAAGAGGACAAGGAGAAGAAGAAGCAAGGGAGAAAGGAAGAGATGAGAAGCCTTAATGGTGGGGAGCAAGATGCAAAGAAGCAAAAGTTCTCCAGAGATAATGGACAAATTCCACTGAAAAAGGGATTCCAGAAAGGCACACAAGACTGCATTTCTACACCTGCATCCAGAAATAACCATAGAAAACTGGAAACAACATGTAATTCAAAATGTGACAAAATACTCAGTATAATCTAGTGAAACCTTTGCTAAGAAAAGGGGAGTACTGTAATGAAACAATGATTTAAGACATGGGATGTGGGGGGGAAAAACAATTTTGGAAAGCATAAGTGTTCCCACAAAGGCATGATATCTAACCGAAAGGGGTAAAATGTTTAAGACATAAATGATTGTCAACATCAATGATTAGACTATGTTATCCCAGCGAAACTTTTTGTGAAATGAGAGACCTGAAGTAGGAGAAGGGGGAACACTGCAATGAAATAATGATCTACAATATGTGATGTGGAGGGGGGAACAACCATGGAAAATAGGTGCTCCCATAAAAGCATGTGATTTAACTGAAAAGTAATGTGCTAAATGTTTAAGATATAAATGAATATCAATATAAAGGCATCATACTCCATTTAGTGCACAGGAGAAGTTTTTCTTCAAAGAAGAAAGACAAATGGATAGCTGGAAATAGAACAGACAAAGAACAACAAACACCATGATTCGAATTGAGAGGAGACAAATAAAATAAAAGAGAGAAAATTTAAAAGAGAGAAGTTATGTAGAAAATTGAAAATGCTAATAAGATATGGAATGGTATGTAAAATGAATATGAATTTGAATTTGTGTCTGTACCAAGAGTTTTGACCCGGGACTAAGCAACTTTCAGAAAAGAGATTTTTTATGCTTTTATGTTTTGTGTTTCTGTGTATTTATGTTTTGTATGTCTTTAAAAATTAATAAAATTTGTTAAAAAAAAGAGAAAGGTTAATGGCTGAGAGTTTTGAGGAAGGATAAAGCAGATCGGGAACCACAGAGATTCCTTTGAGGAGGGCATGAGGGTGAGTCATTCTAGCTGCAAGGTTATCCTGATCAATAATCCCTGGAATCACAAAAAACCTTTAATGGAAGCTGAGGATCGAGGCAAGGCCAACTCTTCCAAAAAAGAGCAGCACCTCCCTCTGGGGCCCGGCATTGGGCTTTGAAATCACCAGGCTTCCCATGATTGAAACAATTCCCAGTAGGTTTAAGACCCTTTTGCAAAGCTACAGCCAAGGTCTCCATGTTATAAAATTGTAAACTTACTACAGCACAAGCTTTAATCAAATCTGCCAAGGTTGCCTCCCCCCGCGCGACCAAAGGCTGCAAATTTATTGCCTGCTGCTCCACAGTTGCAAACTGCCCTGCCCCATAGATTTGATCAGGTATATACAAACCCCCTAAATTATTTCCTCTGTTAATTGCTTCTCTTTGATATTCTGCATTATCAACTTGCCTCTGAACGGGAAACAATTGCATGGAGTCAATCTCCCCTCCCCGCTCCAGCTGTCCTGTTTGAAAAGCTGCTTGCATAGCTGCTTTTATTTTAGGATTTCCCACCTTGACATCTCCTGATGGATTTTTAGGAGCTGTTGAGGGAGATTTACTGACCTCATTTGCCTCCAGGGGGGCAGTCGGTTTAAAAGACACAGGCGTCACAGCAGGGGGCAAGAGTTGTACAGCAGAATTCACATAGGGAGGGGGTGCAGAAAGGGGGGCAAGTAGGGGTTGCTCTAGAAAGGAGAGAGCCTCAAAAACCACCCTCCAAGCAATTAATATAAACAAAGGGGCTGTAGGACTTGCGTGAAGGTACTTTCCAATCTCCTTCCATACTGTAGTTTTGATACTGCCTTTAGCCGGATAAGAAGGGCAGTGTTGCCAAATGTATTCTAGGAATTCCTCAATAGAGGTTTTTGTGAGGGGGGCATGAAGGGAGCCTCCCTTTTTAAAGGTAAAAAAAATTCGTTTGGTTAATTCACTTAGTTCCTCAATGTGCAATTTCTGGTCCCGAGAGAATCCTCCACCCATACTCACGAGGGATCCATGGCGATCGCCTGCGATCGAATCAGGGATGAGGTGCACCAAGGCTATGCCAGCCGATGAGTATGGATAGTCCAAAGACATACCACCTCGCAGATGATCACGTCGGGGTCACCAGTTGTGGTGGTCTCTCATGAATGAAGACACTGAGACGATGTCTTGAAGCCAGATCGGGATGAGAGCAAAGAGCAAACTCTGACACCCCCTTTTATTAGAAGCAATCTTTGTTAACTTAGCAATTTTTGTTAGTGTCTTTCACAAACGCATTACATCACACAAAATGCACTGATTATTACAAAGCTGCAAAGTCTAAGTTTGCTACAGTTCTGGGTAAGAAATGACAACATTTTGACCTTGTTCCTTGCTTCGTGTTACAGTCAACTACCAGAAGGCCCATTGTCCTAGCACATACAAAGAACAAAGAATAATTCCCACACCATAGTCACTATTTGTGGCAGGAGAGGGGAGGAGCTGGCGTCCTGACGGTACGGTCTGCAATCGAGCTCCAAGATTGCAGCCAATATCTCAGCCCCTGGTCGGTCCAAACGGACCTAAACCATCCCGCAGAGATGGTGACTGCGAAGGGCACATCCTGTGGATCCCAGGGACACTGCAAAGTCCCTGGTTGATTCAGGAGAAGTCCCTTTTGCCGGCAGCGGAGAGGCAGCCTCAAAGTTGCTGAAGTTGGGACAGCTCCGGAAAGGAAGAGACTGAAAGAGAAAGTGTGTTGGCTGGGTGAGAATCCTTTTTTTTTTTTTTTACTAATATTTTGAGACTTGAAAGGACACTCTAAGTATAAGAAGAAATCTGTAAGATTTTTGACAAAATTGAATAAGCGGCGATTTTTAAAGGGAGATGTCAAAGTGAGGCTTGGCTTTTTTTTTTCTTTACTTTTTTCTACTGGACTTTATCGTGATTTAGCAGTTAACTGGATTGAATTTTCCTTTATATATATTCTTTTTTTCTTCTTCTTCTTGATCTTTCAATTTTTTAGATTAGAGGCTCCCTTTAGTTACTTTTCTTTTTATATATATATGTGTATATACTTTCTCTTCTTTTTTAACCTTAATTACGTTTTTCTGGGAGGAGGGGGAAAGTGAGAACAAAGAAACGTTGTAACACTGCCAACTAGAAGCTTGAAAATATTTTACTTGAAGTGGAGAGAACTGTGAAAGACTCCTTCTCAAGGACATTTCAACTTGATAAGATAGAGGGAAGAGTGCGGCAGAATATTATTACAGGTGTTCTTCTGGACTTCTATCAACAATGTAACACTTGAAGCTTGGCTTTGAAGTTTGTGGAGAAGAGAGTCATAATAAGAGCCTTGGAAAATTAAATAAAGTGCAGTGTGTTTTCTTCTATTTTCTTTTAGTTGTGTTACCCCTCCTTACCAGCTTTACTGTAAATTTTTATTTTTGCAATATTTTTATTGTTGCTTTTTATTTTAAAGGGAAAGCCTCAGAATTTCTCCTTTTTCTTTTTTTTTCTTTTTTTACTGGGATTTTTGCTTCTTCCATCCATGTTCTTGGTCTATTTTGGTTTCTTTTTATTATTGAGATTTTTCAATTGGATTAAGGTGTGAAGAACCTGAAGAAACTTTTCTTTTGTTTTTTTTATTCTTATTATTATTGGACTTTTTCCTTCTTCTTATTTTTATCCTTTATTGTGGATTATAATTGACTATTTCATAATTGGATTAGGGTCCAGAAGAACCTGAAGAATTTTCTTTCTTTTCCTTTTTCCTTTACTACCATTGGGCTTTTTACCATTGGGCTTTTTACTCCCTACTATTTTTATTTTTCATTTTGGATTATAACTGGCTACCTTACCAATTGGATTAAAGTTTAAAAGAACTTGAAGGTCTTGAATCGTTCAAAATGAGTAGGAAACTTATACCTTCTGGCGTCTCTACCTCTACTTCTGCCTCCCCACCATCTGCAGGACAACGTTTAATTCAGACAATGTTAAAGCAAGATAAAGAACAAGAAAAAGTGACTCTACAGATGATTATGCAAGGAATCCAAGATCTCAAGACAAAATCAGACACCATTGAACAAAGAATAGAGAACACTGAACAAAGAACAGGGAAGACCGATGAAAAAATTGAAAATATTCAACAAATGATGGCGAAGTATGATGAGAGATTCCAAAAAATTGAAGAAGAAGATAAACAAAGAGAGGAGAAGATTGGAAATATTGACAGCAGATTAACAGTGGTTGAGCAAGATAAAAGTGGGATGCTGCAGTGGGAGATGGATAGGTCAGAATTCTATCTCAGATTTCAAAATATAGAGGAAGAAAAAGGACAAAATTTAGCTGCGATAATGATAGAAATTCTGGCTGAAACTTTGGAAATAACAGAGGAAAAGATGATGGATGGAGTAGATGAGGTATACCGAGTCTTCACAAGATATGCGATGAGAAACAATTTACCAAGAGAAGTTCACATCAGATTTACCAAAAAATCCATTAAAACACAAATATTACAAGTGGCAAGAGAGAAGACGTTGAAATACAAAGACAAGGAGATTGTGGTTTTAAAACAAATACCCAGAAGAGTGAGAGAGATGAGAAGAGAATATCGATTTTTGACTAAAATGCTACTGAAAAAGGGGGTGAATTATAGATGGTTGATTCCAGAAGGCCTAATGTTTACATGGCAAGAACAGAGACACAGAATTGATTCAACTGGGAAAGCAGAATTTTTTTACGCAGAATTTTTTGGAAGGAGAGAGGAAGAGGCAGAAAAAGCGGTCTCACTAATTGAATTCCAAGAGGACCAAATGGGGACTGAAAAAGAAGAAGGCGCAGTAGGTGGACAGGTGGAAATCAAAGAACAACGTGAACCAAGATCTATGAGAGCTGTCAAACCTAATTACAAAATATAATCATGGAAGAGAAAAAACTGATTACAATGAATATAAATGGACTTAATTCAGCTGTTAAAAGAAGGAAATTTTTTTCATAAATTAGAGAAATTAAAATTTGATATAATTTGTTTACAAGAAGTACATATTAAAAAACAACATGAACAATTGTTAGTACAGCCAAAATTAGGGAAAATATTTACTTCTTTGACTCAATGTAAGAAAAGAGGAGTGGTTTTATACATTAAAGAGGCTATCCCAGCAAAACTGATTTATACTTATGAAGATGGAAGAGTATTAATGGTGGAAATAATGGACAATA
Source organism: Notechis scutatus (assembly GCF_900518725.1). Next base: position 12,525 of record NW_020717530.1, on the reverse strand, counting down.
ATATAAAAACACTCTTGATTGCAATTTATGCTCCGAATGATAAACAAGAAGAATTTTATAAAAAATTACACATGAAAATAATTGGACTGGACTATGCCAATATAATTATGATGGGAGATTTTAATGGAATTGTGGACAATAAACTGGACTATACAGCAATAACAGCAAAGCAAAATAGAAAGACTCTCCCTAAATCCCTTTTTAAAATGATAGATGAATTAAATTTAAAAGATATATGGAGAGAAAGAAATGCTAAAACTAAACAATACACTTTTTATTCAAATAGACATTTATCATGGTCCAGATTAGATATGATTTGGATCTCAACAGAATTAATATCTAATATTCATGAAATAAATATTGAAACAAGCACTTGGACAGACCATAATCCAATGACAATTAAATGGAAAGGACAAAAAAAAAGATCGAGATGGACGCTAAATAATACTATTTTAAAGGAAAAAGATTTTACACAATAGATCGAGAAAGAATTGGCTTTTTTCTTTAGAGAAAATAAAAAAGAAGATACTTCAATTCGGAATGTTTGGGATACAATGAAGGCATACGCTAGAGGCTTGATAATAGACTATGTAAGAAAAAAGAATATCAGGAAAAGGCAAGCCACTAAAGTCTTGGAAGACGAGTATAAAAGACTTGAAAAAGAATTACAGAAAATGCCACAGAAAAAAGATATTAAACTAAAATTGGACATAATTAAACATAAAATGGGTCTAATAGAGAAAGAAGAACTGGCACAGAAAATTAGAAGTGCTAAACAGAACTATTTTGAAGATGCAAATAAACCAGGTAGATAGCTAGCATATAAATTGAGAAAGGAGAAAGAATCAAGGAAAATATTGCAGTTAATAGATGATCAAGGCCAAGTTTGCCATGGTAATAAGGAGAAAAAGGAAATTATTCGAGACTTCTACGGGCAACTATACAAGCAAGAGAATATTGATGAGGAAAAAGTCAAACAGTATCTACAGAATGCTAACTTACCTAAGATATCTAAAAAGACTGAAGAAATGTTAGAAAGCAATATAACAATGATGGAATTAACTGAAGCACTAAAGAAACAAAATAATGGGAAAGCACCAGGCCCAGATGGGCTTCCGGCAGAATTCTATAAAACACTACAAGAATCATTGAGCATTCCATTGTTAGAAGTCATGAATGAAGCTATGTCAAAGAAGATGATACCCAAAACATGGTCAGAGGCTTATATTACACTTATTCCAAAAGAAGAGGCTGATCCACAGCAAATTAAGAACTACAGACCTATTTCTTTATTAAACGCAGACTATAAAATCTTTGCTTCAATTTTAGCAGAAAGACTTAAAAAATATCTAAATAACTTTATTCATCCAGATCAAAATGGATTTCTGCCAAAGAGACAAATTAAAGACAATATGAGAGTAATCTTGGATACTTTGGAATATTATGAGGCACATCCTAAAAAGCAAATGGCTTTGATATTCCTAGATGCCCAAAAGGCATTTGATAATGTGAATTGGAGATTTATGTTACTACTATTGGAACAGATGGGTTTTGCCAGAAAATTTATTCAAGCAATAGAAGCCATATACCATAAGCAAACGGCAAAAGTAATGATAGAGGGAGAATTCACAGATTTTATTAATATAAGAAAAGGCACAAGACAAGGATGTCCCCTATCACCCTTGCTATTTGTATTGACTTTGGAAGTGTTGAATAGAAATATTAGAGATGATAAAAGCATAAAAGGAATGAAAATTAAAAAGGAAGAATTTAAATTGCAAGTCTTTGCGGATGATTTAGCTTTTATTTTGGAAGACCCTTTAGAAACAGCTCCAAAACTATTGGAAAAGATAGAGGCATATGGTGAGGTGGCTGGTTTGAAAATAAATAAAGATAAAACAAAGATCTTGACAAAAAATATGTTACTAAGACAAAGAGAAGAACTGGCAGACCTATTGAAAATTCAAGTCACGAACAAGGTCAAGTATCTGGGGATATATTTGACATCAAGATGTAGTACATTAAAAGAGAATAATTATATTAAACTTAAACAACAGATAGCCTTAGATTTGAAGAAATGGGAAAATCTACAATTGTCATTAATAGGGAGAATCTCAACAATCAAGATGAATATTTTACCCAGAATCTTATATTTGTTTCAAACAATACCAATTAGGCTTGGAAAAGACTATTTTGAAGACTTAAATAAAATTGTGTTGAAGTATATATGGCAAGGTAAGAAAGCGAGAATAAAGCTAAAACTCTTACAAGATGCTAGAATTAGAGGAGGTTTTGGTCTGCCTAATTGGGAGCTGTACTATCAAGCTGCAAATCTGATGTGGGTCAAGGAATGGAGAACATTAAGAAAGACCAGATTGTTGACACTAGAAGATCATGATTTGCTGTTGGGTTGGCATGCCTTTTTATGGTATAAGGGAACTAAAACACAGAGGTATTTTAGAAGACATTATATACAGGAGTCTTTGTGGTTAAATTGGGAGAAGATCAAAAGACAATGCTATTTGAAAATTCCAGTTTGGTTATCGACCATTGAAGCATTTTCCTATCCTATAATTTATAAGAAGGAACAAACAGTTAGATATGGGGAAATATTGGATGAAAAGGGTGAACTTAAATCGATGCAAAATCTAGAGGAACAAGGTATAAAGATGAATTGGTTTTCATATGCGCAAATACATTCAAGGTATGATGAAGATTCTAAAACAGAGGGATTCTATGATAAATTGACTGATCTAGATAAGATTTTGATAGGTACTGATGAAAAGGTGATTAAAAAATTATACGGTTATTTACTGGGAATTAAACTAGAGGAAGAACAAGTTAAAGAAACTATGATTGCTTGGGGGAAGAATTTTGCATATGGGATTGATTTAGAGAAATGGCAAAAACTGTGGTCTCAAAATTATAAAATGACAATGTCAGTAGCTTATAAAGAAAATTTGTATAAGATGTTTTACAGGTGGCACTTTTCCCCGACAAGAATAGCAAGAATGTTCAAGAATAAATCTGAAAAATGCTGGAAATGTCATCAGATACCCGGCTCATATTACCATATGTGGTGGACTTGTGAGGACGCTAGAAAATATTGGACTAAAATTCGCATGTGGTTGGAAAAAATGACAAAGAAACATAGATTTAAAACCAGAGATCTTTTTATTGGGAATCTTACCTGATACATAGAGTAAAGACTTGAAATATCTGGTTGTAAATGTATTAACAGCGGCTAGGATTGTATTTGCTAAAAACTGGAAAAATGAGAAAATACCATTGCAGGAAGAAATTATTAAGAAAATATTGAATTGTGCTGAAATGAGTAGATTGACATTTGAAATTAGAGAGCAAGAGGATATTGGGTTTTTTCCGGTTTGTCGGCTTTGCGAGCGGTAGGGATTCGCGAAGCTGCGCGATCCCTGCCGCGCTAGCCATTTTTGGGGCTCCGATCCGAAAGGGTGCGGAGCAAGGCTGCCCTGCAGGGGCAGCTGAAGGTAGGGGGGATCCGGGAAAGGGTTTGGGGGTGCTGCAGACCCCCTCCCTAGCCGGCAGAACCTCCCTTTACCAAGACGGTGCAGCGGCGGTCCGTAATGGCCGCCACAAAGAAGCCGGCAGCTGGGCAAGTATGTGCTGGAGGAAGAGGAGAAAGTTTTTAAAAGTGAAAGTCTTCTTGGTCGACCCAGGACTCTAAGATATATTTAATTTAATTCCTGAAAATGATGGCTTTTTGGGTGATTCTTTCCACAAGAGAAAATAAGCAGCAATTCTGAGGTGCTGAAAGGAAAGTTTACTCTCCCCCCCGACGGAATTAATAAATGGATATTGAGAAACCTGTTTTTTTTTTTTTTTTCAGGTAAAACTAGCTTTTTGGGATAAGTCGGAAGGGAGAGGACAAAAAATATATTTATCTGGTTGGACTTTGTTGGAGGAGATGCCTTAAGGATTTGAAAACAGAAATAAAATCTTAATAAGGCTTCAAAATACAGATTTGAATTTTCTTTTTTTCTTTGTCTGATACTACCCCTGGAAGAGAAAGGGGGAATTTTGGCTTGGCTTGGATTGATTGAGGATTGTGGACTTTGGGATTGTCTTATTTTTCTTTTGGAATATTTTGGTTGGTGTGAGAAGAAAGAGGGGAAAAAAAGAAAAGAAACGATCTACAATGGCTTTTTCCTTTGAGGAACTGAGGGATGAATATGAGCAAACAAAAGCAGCCTGTAAAGATCGTATGGAAAAAGCTTTTCTTTTTTTAGAAATGGCGTTGGTTAACTATGAACAGACAATACAGATGGAAGCTGAAGAACAACAAGAAGAAGATGAAGACGCCATCTTCAATGAATCCCAGAATTCATTTAAGAAAGAAGGAAGGAAGAAAGCGAGGAAAATGAAGGATTTAAGATCTAAAAAAACATTTGGGAAAGAGAAAAATATGATGCAAAATAAATACAATGATAGCAAACAAGAGAAAAAAGGAATACAACAGAGAAGGGATGCCGGCAAGACAGAGGTTAGAAGAAGGGGGGGTAGGAAGATTTGGTGGGGGAAGAAAGAAAGGGGAAAGGCGGAGAAAAGCCACAAAGTTTTAAAATTAGATGGGAAAAGAGGAATCTTTTTTAGGGATAATGGGTAAAGCATAAATTTTCTTAAAAAAGATTCTGCAAGGTACACAAGATGGTATTGTAACATTTGTATTGGAAAATTAGAATGGCTTAAGAGTTAATAAGAAATTAAAATGTTGAAATGTTTAATAATGATTGATTTTTAAAATGTAATAAAATATTGAAGGGAAAGGCAATGAGAATGCTATAAGATTTATTATTTAGTTTTATTATTTAACTGCGTATTTAGGAGGATATTATGTATTTAAACATTTTTGATTTTTACTCTGTTTTTATTGTTACTAAAAGTAAAAATTAGTAGATAGAATGTACCAAGCAGAATCAAATTGGGTATTGGGTGTTTTTAAATGTTAATCTAATTAATTTAGGGAGAGGATAGAAAGGCATCATGCTCTGATTAGTGATTTCAGGAGAAATTCTTTTTTTTCCATTATAAGGAATGAGATAGAGGGGTAATAAAGGATGGGCAAAAGATACAAATATAATGATTTAAATTAAGATGGATTGAATAAGATAGAATTATGAAGAGTGAAATGTGTGGAGAAGTTTATATAGAAGATACAGAATGGTAAATAAAATAGGTAATGATCTGTAAGATGAGCATGAATATAATTAAAGCCCATATAAAGAGAGGTACCTGGGGCCAAGTTACTTTACTAAAAGATTTTTTATATGTATGTTTGTGTTTGTTTATGTCTTTGAGAGTATTGGTGAAACCTTGTAGAAACATAGAAAGAGAGTGATGATAATCAAGTCAGAAAGAAATAGATGAAATAATATAGAAATGTATTGTATAAGATAAGGTTTTATCTGACTTGTTAAATCTATAATGGAAAAAGGTTCAAATATGTAATGGTTGATGATGATTTGTTTGTTTTTGAAATTAATAAAACTTGCTTAAAAAAAAAAAGAAAATATTGGAATGTGCTGAGATGAGTAGATTGACATTTGAAATTAGAGAGCAAGAGGATAAACAATTCTATAAAATCTGGGACCTTTTCTATCAATGGTTGGACGATAAAATACAATAATAGAATATTTAGAATTTTAGATAATAAGGAATATATAAAAAGATACTTTTTTTCTTTTTGTTATTTGATATCATACCTATAAAATGTTTTTAGGATAGATTTGGCATGACTATATGATTTGTTATAAAATAAACTACGTAAATTATAGTTATCTCATAAAGTATGAATGAATAAAATTATAGTCAAATGATTGCTTAATAGTGATACTAGGATATATAATTTTTGTTTGATAATATGAATTATTATGCAATGTAACTGTAATTGAGACTACGAAATGAATGCACAAAAACTGATAAACCAACCGACACCCTGTTTGTATATATTTGAAAGAAAGCTGATGTTTTTATGTTTTGTTTGTTTTTAAAGACCAATAAAATTGTTTTAAAAAAAACAAAACCATAGTCACTATTTGTGTCTTTGGAGCCCTCATGTGTTGCCTGTGTCGATGCATACCACCCTGCCTTAGCTGCCTAAAGGCCTGTATTCCGTCTCAGAAGAGAAAATCGAAGGGGAGACAGGCGGCCATGATGATGATCCAGATTGATCACGAATACCAAGTATACCCAGACATTCAACCAGAGACTACCCTCTAAAAAAAAATGCGGGTCAGGCAGCGGGTCAGGCAGCCCTGGCAGAAGTTGTGGCCGCACTCTGGGATGAGCATGGGGTCCTGGGAAGGGTCCAGGCAAATGGAGCAGGTGGCTTCTTCCAGCAAATTCTGCCAAGACGTTCCGGCCGCCATCGCCGCCTCCAAAAGGAAAGAGAAAACTGTTTTCGCGCCTTTCCCGGCGAATCAGGGGAAGCCCTTTGCGCTCTGCCCAGACGGGAAATCGAAGTGAATTGTTGATCTTGCTCCCCAGTTTCGCTGGCTTCTTAAAGAAGTGCACTATTTTAACAGGAACAAATTGGAAAGGAGCAAAAATTCACGGGACAGACCCCCGATCCATTATTATTAGCCCAACCAGCTGGTTAAAAGGGAAAATTGTTCTAAAAACTGGAGAGAAGCAAACATCCCTGGGATGAACCCCGATCAATTATAATTGATCCTAGCATCCTGTAAAAGAAACATGAAAAAAAATTGGGGAGAAGCCAATATTCATGGGGTGCCCCCCCCTCAAATCAAGTATTGACCCAAACATTCTGCTAAAAGAGTGGGGGGGGACCATGGCCCCTTTATGACTTGTAGACTTGAAATGGTATAGGCCAGGGTCTCCTGCTTGAGCAGGGGGCTGGGCTAGAAGACCTCCAAGGTCCCACCCAGCTGTATTTTGAATGATTGATTGACTTCAACTCCCAGAATCCCTGAGCCAGCTGGCTGAGGAATTTCGGTAGTTGAAATTGACAAATCATAAAAGGGACACCGTTCCCCAATCCTGTGCTAAAAGGAAGGATATTGAAGAATCCCGGGGAGAAAGAAACATCTATGGGACAGATTTCCGATCAATTATTTATTGATCCAACCAGCTTATTAAAGGGCTGTAGGAAGTTATCACCCACGCTTCCCCTAGAAAAATGAAATATCCTAGGAAATATTAAAAAGGCAGAATATTTCCCCTAAAAAGAATAAAGTAGAAACTCAGAGAGGCAGAAACTCACCCCCTCACATCTGTGCTAATGGGCCATTAAGGCCTAGGCCTGTGTTAGATCCATCGTCGGGAAGTAGACTCGGGAGCCAGTGACCAGTTTCAACTCTTTATTAAGTCCCGAGATCGGATCGGCCTTTGGAAGATCGGCGGCGGCTTATATCTCCCTGGCCGCAGCGGCCGCGGCCAATGGCACCACTTTGAATCTCCCGTGATTAGTTTCCACCAATCGGCGGGCCAATCAGTGCGGCTCACTCGGCCAATCAGGTTGCCGTGCGCTCTGACCAATCACGGCGCAGTGTTTACAAGTATGCAAATGGATCGTATAGAACACCCCTCCCCTCTTGGTATGGCCCTACGTGACGTAGTCCCGTAAGTAGGCGGGGCTCCGTACTTGCCTACTTGACCTGCACAGGTTAGTTGATGCCTGGCCTTCGGCCGGTTCGGTCAGGTTCTGTGTTGCTCTCTGCCTCGTCGATGGAACCGCCTGGAAGGGTGAGCCGGGCCTTTTGTCGCAGCTCCCTCCCGGTCTACCCGGGCTGGTCGAGCTGCTGGTGTTGTCGCTCCCACCTGGTCTTTCTGGGCTGGTTGAACTGGCCTGGCTGTTTCTTCCTGGTGAGGCTTCGAGCTGTCTGTCTGTTTCTGTCTCGGTTGGTAAGTATTCCTGGTTTCTTTCTGGTTGGGGTTGGTTCCTGGGGCTTTCCCTCCCCTCTTGGTCAGTGTTGGGATGGTTCCCTTCTCTTTCTGGGTGTGTGTTTCTGTCTGTTTGCGTGTCGGTTGTGTTTCCCGTGGTTGTTCTCGATCTTATTTGATCGATGTGCCGTTTCCATGCTCGTCCGTCGGTTGTTTGTAGCCGGTACGAGCGGGGACCTGTTGCCTGGGTTATCGTTGCCGGTATCCAGAGCGGGTCCCCTCTAAGGTTTTTTGCGTATACCACGTCTCCTGGTGTGAATGTTCGGTACCTGCTGGATGAGTCGGTGGGTTTGTACGTGGGGTGCAGCCTATCCAAAGGGGACCTTAGTTTCCTCCCCATTAGTAGTTCTGTGGGGCTTTTGTTGGTCATTGTGTTTGGTGTTATGTGTTGGATAAAAAGTAGTTTATTTATTTTTTCTTGCATGTCCCCCGTTTTGATTTTTTGATTTTTTTTTTTCGTGAATTGAACCATTCGTTCCGCCCTACCGTTCGCCGCCGGATGTGCCGGCGCTGTTAGGGCATGCCGTATCCCCCGTTCCACTAGGAATTTCTCAAATTCCAGTGCGGTGAACTGTGGTCCGTTATCTGACACAATCACGTCCGGGAGGCCGTGGGTTGAGAATAGTCTATTGAGTTCTCTGATGACGGCCTCGGTGGTGGTCGTTCTCATGTCGCTTACCTCCAGCCAATTGGAGTAAGCGTCTACCGTTATGAGAAATGTATGTCCTTTTGTGGGCCCGGCGAAGTCTATGTGTATCCTGGACCATGGTCCCCTGGGGGTTTCCCATTCCAGGATTGGGGCGGCGGGTGGGCTTGGCCTGGATTCTTGGCATTGCTTGCAGCTTGCCACCCAGGCTTCGATTTGTTTGTCTATCCCTGGCCACCATGCGTACCTTCTGGCCAGGGCTTTCGATCTGATGATGCCCGGGTGCCCCTTGTGTAACAGGTCCAAGAACCTTTTTTGTAATTTTTCTGGGATTACCACCCTGTCCCCCCATAGTATACAACCCTTTTGCGTGGAAAGTTCCATTTGCTTGTTTTTAAAAGTCCTGAATGTCTCGTCGACGTCTTTTTCTGGCCAACCCTTCTCTGCCCATTGTAATACCCGCGCCAGACGTTTGTCTTTATTAGTTTCGTGGGCAATGTCTGACGCGGTTAGGGGGAGGTTGGGTATGGCCTCGATGCTCAGGGTGGATGTTGTGGGTGCTGGGTCGGCGTCCAGGTCGGGTAGCGGTGTGCGGCTCAAGGCATCTGCGTGTGTGATCGTTTTGCCGGGTCGGTGGGTCAGCCGGTAACTGTAGGCGGTGAGGAACTCAGACCACCTTGTCATTCTTGGGGATAGAATGTTCGGGGTGGCCTTGTTTCCTGCCAGGATGCCCAACAGTGGTTTGTGGTCTGTGATGATGGTGAATGTTCTGCCGTAGAGGTACTCGTGGAACCTTTTGATGGCGGCGATGATTGCCAGGGCTTCCTTGTCGAGTTGGCTATAGTTCCTTTCCGGCTCCGACAAGGTTCTCAAGTAAAAAGCGATGGGTGCTTCGTTTCTGTTTGGGAGTGTGTGGCTGAGGATCGCCCTGATCCCAAACGGTGATGCGTCGCACGTGACTGTCAACGGGAGGGTCTCGTTGTATTGGATGAGGATGGCATCCGATGTGAGTAGGTCCTTGGTTTGGTTGAAAGCGGCTTCCTCTCGTTTCCCCCAGGTCCAGGTGGCTGTTTTATCGAGCAGCCTATGCAACGGTTCCGCCGTGGTCGCCTTTTGGGGTAGGAAAACATTGTTGAAGTTAATCAGCCCAAGAAATGCCTGCAATTCTGTTTTGTTCCTTGGTCTGGGGGCTTCTTTGATGGCTCTGATTTTTTTCTCGGTTGGGTGAATGCCGTGCCGGTCTAGGAGATATCCTAGGAACTCGACCCTCTCTGTATGCAGCTGGCATTTTTCTTCTTTGACTTTTAGCCCGGCCTCTTTGAATTTCGTTAGTACCTCCCTCAGGCGACCCTCCGGTTCTTTTTGGTTGGCTGCTGACACCAGTACGTCGTCGAAGTAGGGCACCACCCCCTTGATTCCTTGCAGGAGTCTCTCCATGAGGCTCTGGAAAACTCCTGGGGCCACGCTGACTCCAAACTGGAGTCTCTTACAGCGAAAAGCCCTCCGGTGGGTTACTATGGTCTGCGCCTCGGCGGTTTCCGCGTCGACCGGTAATTGTTGGTAGGCTTGCGCCAGGTCGAGCTTCGCAAAAACCTTGCCTCCCCCCAGTGAGTGTAGGAGGTGCTGCACTACTGGGACGGGGTAGGCGCTTTGTTGTAAGGCGCAGTTTAGGGTGGCCTTATAGTCCCCACAGATTCTCACCGACCCATCGGGCTTGACTGGGGTGACTATGGGGGTTTCCCACCGGGCGTGATCAGTTGGCTCTAGGACCCCTTGTCTGATGAGCTTGTCTATTTGCTCATCGATCTTTGGCCGGAGTGCGAATGGTACCCGCTGTGGTTTCAGGCGAATTGGGGGAACGCTGGGGTCTAGGCTGAACAAAATAGGGGGCCCTCGGTACTTGCCTAGGGTGCCGTCAAACACTTCCTGGAAGTCCCTCGCGAGTTGCTCCTCCCAGTCGGCCTCCCCGATGTGGTCGATGCCCGTTACCTCGATTCCGAGCGGCGCGGACCACTGCAGTCCCAAAAGGCTAGGGCGGTCTCTGTCCACGACCGTCAGGTGAAGCCTTGCTGCGCGCCCCTTGAAGGTTACTTCGAAGTGTCCTGTTCTGACTACCGGGATGCGGTTCCCTTGGTAGTCTTTAAGGATTAAGTTCTAGCTTTCCAGCCCCCTCTTGTGGATTGCAGGCACCAGGCGCTTGATTTCCCACCATGCAACCATGGAGAGGTAGGACCCGGAGTCCACCTCCATCTTGCATGGCTTGCCCTCGATGCCCACTTCCACGTATACCTTTCGGGCGTCTGCGCTCGATGAATGGCCAATGACGACCGTCTGGTGGGTTTCCTCTCTCTGCCGGTTCTCGCCGTTCCGTCGGCCCCGTCCGTCCCGGTTCCAACGACTCTCGGCTTGGCGGTCCCTGGGCCTGGGGGGGGTGCCGTCTCGTCTCCGGTCGCTGTTGTCTCGGCGTCGGGGGCTGTAGGCTTTCTTGAGTCGGCAGACTCGGGCGATGTGGCCTCTCTTGTCGCAGTGTCGGCAGATCACGTCGAAAAACCGGCACTCCAATCGAGGGTGGTCGCCTCCGCACCCGGCACATTGGGGTCCCAACTTACGACTCCGCCGATCGTGCCAGTCTTGTTCTGTTTGGAGTCGATGGATGTCCTCCTCGTCGTCCATGGTGTCGGAGGCGGAGTCGAGGTCGCCATGGTGGGTGGTGGTGGTTGCTCGGCGGCTTGCTTCTGGGTGCATCTCAGTCGTCGTGGCCACCTCGGAGGTCATGGCTCGATCCCCGGTATCAGATCTCCGCATTCGGGCCACTGATTTTCGGGTCGCTTCGGCTGCGGTGGCCTCGGCAAGGGTGTCGGCGAGGGAGATGTCGCCCTTGGCCATCAGCCGGCTTTGTAAGACCGGGTCCCTGAGCCTGAGGACGACGCGGTCTCGTAGGACCTCATCCATGTCCGTGAAGCCGCACATGCCACCTAGATTCCGTAGGTCTGCCACGAAATCGCTGATGCTCTCGCCCGGCTTCTGGTCCCGCAGGTAGAAATCGTGCTGCCTGATGAGGGTGGGCACGGCGGGAGCATAGTGGCTTCGGAGCAGCGGTTCGAGGTCGGCCCAGTCCATCGCCTTCACGTCCTCGGGTTTTGCAAGGGCTTTCGCCATCTTAAACACTGCGGGCCCGCAGTGTGTCAGGAAAACAGCCCTTTTTTTCTGCCCATTTGCGTCCTTGAGGTTGCTACTCTCCAGGAACATCAGGAACCGATCAATGTACGATTCCCAGTCCTCGGTAGCTTGGTTAAAGGGTGCGGGCGGTGCGAGGCTGGCCATCTCATCGATCTTGTTCCTTCGGGACCACATGCTCGGTGGGTATCAGTCCCGGGATCCCATCCTCATCGCCAGTGTTAGATCCGTCGTCGGGAAGTAGACTCGGGAGCCAGTGACCAGTTTCAACTCTTTATTAAGTCCCAAGATCGGCTCGGCCTTTGGAAGATCGGCGGCGGCTTATATCTCCCTGGCCGCAGCGGCCGCGACCAATGGCACCACTTTGAATCTCCCACGATTAGTTTCCACCAATCGCGGGGATTCGTGGTGGGCCAATCAGTGCGGCTCGCTCAGCCAATCAGGTTGCCGTGCGCTCTGACCAATCACGGCGCGGTGTTTACAAGTATGCAAATGGATCGTACAGAACAGCCTACATAATAAAGGCCTCTGCCCATCTCACCACCTGGCCTGGGAAGATTGTATCAGCCAACACTCAGGTGAAGCCATGTGGTCCAGACAAAGCCTACAAAGTTAGCTAAGACCCCACCCCTGGGAGTCTTGACAGCCAATGGGATATATTTCTTACACAGGAACAGGAAACACTAAGATGGGACCCTACAGAGGGAATTTAAGGGTCTTTCAGCATCTTGACCCTCCCTTCTCTCTTTTCCCTTACCTTGAAA